>OX235262.1:178265832-178431128 GCA_944472135.2 Trichobilharzia regenti | reverse complement strand
GAAGTTCCCGGAATTAGAATTGTCGATTGGTGTGTTCTGACGAGTAAAACGGGGAAGAGATTTTCGAGACAGAGAAGAGCGAAACACCAGTTAGAGGTATCCACTGAGAACAAAGTCAAAAATATGTGAATTCGACAGAACCATTCACCGAAGGTAACACGTATGTCTTTTCCAGTCAAAGTGAGGTGGGCTATTCTCACTCCTGTTGTGAGATGCATAAGAAATCCAGAAATTAGAATGAGTGACATGTGAACCTTCGTAGATCGACGTAGTGATTGTGAGATGATTCGGTTGTGATTCATTTGGACTATCACTGGGATCTCTTCCCGTAGACTGACTGTTCCGTCTTCTCTGTGAACAAGCAGACAGGTTAGCAATCCATAGTAAACCTATATAAGCGTTGACTAGTATGGCGACTATGGCGATGATCCCAATAGTCCATCTGAGTATATTGGGAGTGTTATCCATGAGACCTGTAGTGTGGCAGATCTGTTACCATACGAAAGTTAGCGTCCGTTGATGTGGGCAGGTGGACAAATTATATGACTGGTTTTTGTGAATTTCGTTGGAATTTATGAAAGACTGAGTGAAACAGAATGATCAGCTTTTTTAATAGTGACATTTGCAGACTAATAGCTACTTTCGATATCCCTCTACCAAATTATAGTTTCGAAGGAGAGAAAGTTTCCTAAAAACTTGGATAGTTCAATGAAACACATAATTATTCGTTTTTCGCCTTCTTATAAATGGCCAGATTTCTCGGGTGTATTAACAGTCTGTCATTATGAGAATTAGTTTACACGAGTTACAACTTTGGGGTTAGCCGGTTTCAATTTTCAGAATAGAGAAAGAGGGAGATATGAGGTGGGTGAAGTATTAGTAGAAAGACATACATTTTAAAATCCTGCGTCATATCGACAGATATTTTTTATATACTCCTTGTGAAATATTTCGAAAACTGCTAATACGCAGCTTACAATTTTCAATCGAAGGCCTTCCAGTCGGACTCAACATTTTTGAATCCTCTCCTATTTTCAGTGAATTCATTATCAATGTCTAGCGGAAGTCTACTCCTTCATCATTCACTGTGCACATATTGCACAAACATTGTCTGGAGTTAGTAGAATATTGAGGGTTGGTTGGTGTTGAGAATAAATCTTGTCATTGTCGATGTAATTGACGTGAGTTGTGTTCAACTACGCATATCAGTGAGAAGACTTTCTGATCGTTTTATTTTGATGAACAGGGGATTTTCTTCAATGTGTGAAAGATGAAATCTCTGAGGATATATTATTTGTGCAGTACTGAGCTAAATGTCTTTATAAAGAATCAAGTCAAGTTGTAGTCAAAGGATAGTTATCGTTGTGGTTTGTGTGTATTTGGTCCTGTCTGTTATTCTCCACATTTGTCTGGTTGTCTTTGAATGAAACTTGACGTACACATGGATGTGTAATACTCCGATTTGACGCTATTGATGAAGGGTGTTTACAGTATGCAGACTGACTTCGGGCGATCAATGTGAATATATTTGTTGATCGTAATTCTTGGACACAAGTAGGACTCTCAAAGGTGGAGACAGACGTTTATCGGAATTCGTGGATACCCCTATCTGATGAGACTGACGACTGACCCGATTGAAGAAGTATTCCATCCAGTAGAATTTGTTTTCAGTTATGCTTATTTGACGATGGATTATTTTTCCCTTCATACAGTTACACTGATAAACTTTCATCGATCAAGTGTCGTGAGTAGCTATCATAATTAACACTATGTAATATTCTGAATTTGATGGTATGTACAGGTGATGTCACCTGTGTTGTGGGCAAACTATTCAGATTGAACATCTGAAGATCTAATATATGTTTGTGTATAGGGGATAGATTGATTCAGTCGCTACAATGGAACATACTGAGACAGTGACTGGACTGATACTACAGACTGCGTAAGCTACGCAAGGAGATATTTGACTAATACTGTTTTGAGGTGAATAGGTACGAGTGAAATCGTTGATTCGCTGTCGCCCTGTTCATCTCCATCAAACAAGCAACTGGTTTCATAGGGATTACATAAGCAAGTGCTTGACACATTCGTCAACATTCACCAGGCTGACCCATCTTCTTACAACTTGAAACACCTTTTCAGATACAGTTCATCATTGAAGATAATCAATCGACTAGGATTGAAGCATCGATTCTCGTCTAATGCTCTATTGAAGAATTCTGAAATATACTCTAAGATTCGTTAAGAAGAAGCTGCAGTCACGATCCTTATTTTTACGATAGACTGAGAATTTCTTTGCACACAGAACATGTCAAAATATCTCCAGAGATTTCAATTACAAGCTGTCTGCATGATGAAATCTGTCCATCAACTCAACTAACATCAGCTGAATAATCCAGTAGAATATATTTAGCATACATCTGTATAAAACTGTAGGTATGGGTGGAAATGTCAGTCTTGGGGCGATAGAATCAGTGAGGTCATTGAAGTAATAACTCAGGTTACATTCGTATGGCGAAAGCATCGCTAATTCTGGATGGAAGGTGAACGTAACATGATCGTTAACTCTTAGCTTGACTGTGTTACGACGAACAGCTTTCTATCAGAAGTGAGCAGATGGTCTTCGTCCAATGGTCTCAAACTAAATCTTTCCAAATGTCAGACTGTTAGTTTCAATTTTCAATGTAGAAGAAAGTTGAATGAATCTGTTAATTCCTACGACCGTCGCACATTTGATGATGGTGATATAGTAATCAAATCTGACGTTGGGTATCTTTGACTGATTCTTTCTTCTGACATATCTTGGTCTTCCCATGTCTTAACGATTTCTAAAACAATATTTTGTCTGGCAATTTACATTAAGAATTAAGGCAATCAGACATAACTCAACCGAACCCCTTCTCTGACAGTTTGTCAACTCGTGAATCTTCCTGGTTGGCCCAATTTCGACAGATTGTTTCTTTGCATAGCTTGACAATAGTTCACTCAGAAATGTAGGGCATAAATTACACTCTCATAAGTTTATTCGATAGGAACGCATTAATACAAACTTATCTACTGATGACATTTCAACCAGAATTTAGTCCAATCATCATATCAAGACAATCACAAAACTTCAAAACTTCACTTGTATAATTCCATTATTTCTCATCATTTATTTTCATTGACGATATTGTTTTCCACATCTCCTGTATTGGCTTTGTGTTACACACGTGTGTGATGTAGATTCGGTGGACGGAGGTTCTGTCGTCAGCTTGCCTCTGTCTTTCCACCTTCATTTCTTTTGGCCTCATTAGTTCTGTCCCACCTCATTCTTTGATTGTGTATTACCGCTTCCATTAAAATGGTTGAGTCCGTTTCTAAGCCATCCATATTTGTGGTACAAGCACTCTGCGAATACTTATACTTTTCTTGTTCCCTTGAGATCCAAGTAGAACACCTTCTTCTCTGTAGCCCATTTTCGCTGTCTCCATGGCTGCTCATAACCTTTCATCTCCTCTTCACACAACTTCTTCCATATCACTGTTGGAATCCCAACTCATCGTATCTAGATTCGGACTCGACTCAGCAGCCAAATGTGTCGTGTTACTCCACGATTTCGCCTCATGTACAATCCATCTTCAAATCCTTCTGAATATTTGTTGGACGATTGATTCGTTGGCAGTGTTCGTCGATCATTCTGTGCAAAGTGAGGTTCTGTTGTTCCGATAACCTGAATGTTGGGATCTACTGGTTTGATCCCACAGTCATTGCAAGGTATTTTGTTACTGACATTATTTGGTCGAATTCAGTCAAAAGGGTCCTTCAGCTTACAAAGCCTGCCTCTGAATGAGTTTGTCCGTCCAAATGCCACCCTGATACCTGCTCTGTAAAGAATCCCAGTGTAATAGTTATTTCACAATGACCGAATCTCACTATACCAAGCAACGACAACACAGATACTGCTAAGAATTTAGGAGTTTTTATTTGACAGAATTATCTGTGATTATATAGCGAATACCAACAAACAACAGCACTCATTTAAACAACACAGTGATATAAGTTGCCAATCACCACACCCGCCACATGTCGAATGTTTCTTTCTATGGTTATAATGTCGTCTCATTTTTGTTGAATGCTTCTGTGATCTTCTTACCAATTCTGTGGTATCATTTCCACATTTAGTCATGTGTATTTATTTCCGAATTATATGGGAAATAGAGACTAGTAGCAGAATGATTAGAATCATAGGTGGAACGACCTACTGCATTTATTTCCACTTGATCCACGTGTCCGTTGTGAACATAATGATCTTCGATGTATAATTGTGAGCAACTGAGACATCCGGAATTCCTTCCCGGCTACAAATCTTCCCCAAAACGTGGTGAGTGTGATTTGGGTGTCACGACAATCTTAAATAACGACTTCTGGCCGTCTAGAATAAAGATCCAAAATAACAAATTTTCAGGATGTTCAAAACAGCTCACAATGAAAGAAAAATTGTAGTTAACCATAAGTTGAAAAAGAAAGTGTTTGAGACATTCACAGTTTCACCATATAAGGAAGGGCCATCTGGCGGCCCACGTAAGTGTGTTCATTGGCACTTGCTCTTACTGTATTGTTTAAATGCTCACAGCTGTTTGTTGACATTTATCATGTAAATTACAAATAATTCTGCTAAAATACAGATTCAGGTGTTGGTTTGCAGGGATTTGATGGGTTTCAGGGTTTCATCATGAGACGGCGTCGGTCGGAGGACAACTGCTTAGCCAACATGGAGTAGTGGACAGCTGTTTCGTCCACGCCTGGCACTCTTCAACACTACGCGCTCACCGAGATACGAATCCTGGACCTTCTTGTTACAAGGCGAGCTCTTGGACAGTCCAGTACTCGCAAGTTTTCCGATGTTCCCTGTAACCAATGTCAACTCATGATGAATTCCTGAAAGCAAAATACAAATTCCTAAATTCTGCTCAATCTCTGTGCTGTTGTTTCGTCTCCTGTGATTCAATCATTATGAAATGCCACTACAACTAATCATTTCATTTTGGCGTCATTATGGAATTAAATAATCTTGGAAAGTTTTCTTATCCGGGGTTTGACACGGGAGATTTCTGATCACCTTGAATGTTTTGATGCATGGTGCATGTCGAAGAATCTTTGTGATGGCTAAATATCAGCTCGCTTCTTTGAAGTGATTGGGCTTAATGCGTACGGTCTAGTGGGAACTCTTACATTTGCAGTTGAACCGACTTCTCTGCAGTATGATTAACCCAGTGGACTTCTAACAGGTCACTTCCACATAACAGCTCTCGAAAGACGAGTGAAGGCTCAGTTCAAAAAACCTTTTCGTGCTCCCAACCGATAGATTCGAGACTTCATGGGCGATTGTAGGGACAGCTAGAGAGAATAACAGAAAGTAGAACAAGGTGGAGATTTACTGTTGTAGCCTGATGTTCCACTTACAGCACAAAGCAATAACAATAAGAGGTCAAATGAATGGAACCACATTCAATTCAGAATGGGATATACAATCTAAATAAGGTTAAAATAGCGAATTGTGCAAAATAAGATGGTTACATCATTCATCCAATCGGCTTCTCATTAGCTGCATACAGTCTAAAATAATTGACAAGTTTGTGTACAGAATGATTTCAATATACTTGCGAGTGTCCCGTAATGTCAGTTGACTTGAGACATGCAAATCTGATAAACAGTGTTCAGAAATTACATGTGTGGAGCTTGTACACAAAATGTCCAAGTTGAAAGAAGCGAAAAAAACGCCTGCACACTACAATGACGGAGGTGCTTAGAACAGACAAGATGATGCGTAATAAAGATAAGATGACGAGTTACTAATAAGTCGAGTAACAATCTTGCGAGTTCATTTCGAACCAGAGAATTTAGAGACAAGCGGTGGATACAGCATATCAAGGAGTTGAGTATTTAAGAGCCGAATATAATGCATTTGAATAAAAGAGGGAGTGAAGACATAGAGTTCCCGGGACAAGGAACGATAGCCAACTGCCGTTTTCTGAACACACAAAACGGGATTCAGGTGTTTGAAAGGCGTTTCCTCACATTGATAATTCTTAAAGAGTTCATGATATGTATCTCATGACCCTTATCGAAGAGATGTCCACCAATGATATTATTGGAAGCCTTTCTTCCTGTGAGATGTAGGCTTCCCAGTTCTTGTCCATGGAGTGCGATGTGTGTCCTTCTTTCTGTCCTCCTAATGTATCTGCGATAACGGGTACATGTTCATTTCTACACATAAGTAGACTTAAAACGACATGAGTATCTATCGACTGTTGATTGTATTAAAGAGCATGCTGTCTGCTGAACTGGAGCCAACTAAGATGCAGGAATCTCTCAGGTTAGTGAGATATTCAGTATTCTCTCGGTTATTCCTGCAATATTACAATCTTCAAAATCAAGTTGAATAATGATTTGTGATTTGTTTGTCATTTGAACTTTGAATCACATCTTCCCTATTTGATAATGAATTAGTGAAAGTTATCGTTTTTTTCAACATCCCTTCGAAAATCTGTGATACCTCCTCTCCTGAATTTCTTAAACATAGTTTTACCAATGTTCCTTTGTGGCTATTTGGACGAAATACTATTGAAATTTAAGCATTGTGCATTCGATGTAGTTTTCCGGTGAATAGATCTCTGAAGACTACCAACTATCAGCCACTGTATAGCTATGTTCAGCAAATGACACTTCCCAGTACTTTCATGTTCCATAGTGAATGCAGTGTCCGAATATGCATCATTGAAGAGTCCGATTGAGCAGGACGCGTGAATTACGTTGTTGCACACTATAAATGTGTCATCGGCCCATCTACATAAGTTGTCTTGTCGACTTCAAGTCTGAAACTTATTCTCTCAAATTTAGACACTAGTAACCACTGGAATGTGTTTAGTCCTTTGTTTTATGTAGACTGAGTTCTACCAGTCTGGTTTGCGATGTGGCCACCATTCTGGATAGCTCGCCATCATGATGCACATTGATTTGATGATATTAGAGGGTTGTAGATAGGCCTTGCTGGCTGGTAAGCACCATCTTGCACGAAATCTAGGTGCAAGGCTAAGATGTAATGCAGAGTATTTGTAGCTCAGGTGGGTGATTTCCATGAAGCTGTGTTCTCTGATCTGCATGGTTTATTTACGAAGCTTACATTGCGCTACTAGGCGACATCTGCAGTGCACACTACAAATCCATGGAGGGAGCTTTCAGATTTCTCCACGAGTTAATAAGTTATCTCTTCTCGTCATTTTGATTGGTTGTTTTTGTTTTTGTTTACTCCCTGTTGCCTACATACATTGGTACTGATTGTTTCTCTGACTTGAACTTTGACTCTTTTTGTGTGAGATAACCTTCTTTTCCGTCGGTAGATTTTGTCTATTTCGATGTGTCTAATGATTGACGATTCACTGGAATACTGGACAGTCTTCTATACGCTGGTTGTCCCAGTCGAATTGATGTCCGTGGTTGTCTGTATGTAATGATATGAGCGAGTGAGTGGATATCATGTATTTTGATGTCTAGCTTGTGTTCATGAATACGAAGACGATGGAGACGTTCACTTACTTTAATGAAGTGTTTTTCGCACTTGTCACAATTGATTCTGTAGATGATGGTGGTTCTGTCTTCTTTCGTTGTTGAGTCTTTTGGTTGACACAGGGCAGGTTGAGTAAGTGATTTTGTTGGTTTAAGTGCGAAGTCAATTGCTAAAGGTTTGAAGAGTCATGCAGTGATTTCTGAGATCTTCTTCATACATCCTGGGCGATTTTCTTTGTGCTATCTTTGTGCATCTTAGCTTTGTTAGGTTGGTTTGAAGGTATATGTCTTTTGATGAAGTTGCATGGCTGTCTGTTCTTCTTGAAGACGTCCGTGAAATATCTTTCTTCAATTTTTCTTAAGGTGGGAGTACTGCGAATAGTGCTGCAATGATTTCCGACTGGCCCTCTTTTTACATGTTATTGGATTAATTATGTTTTATGTCAATATTTTATCTGTGTGAGTTGATTTTCTATCAACTCGAGTTTCTAATTTCCTTGTGGCTTTTCGCTTGACTGCTGAGTCCGAAAATAGGTTTTTGTCCTTGAATTCCTCTTCTCTTGTGAAATTTATGTCGTTGTTAACTCTATTTATTAAGTTGTGAGTTTTGTCCAGCTCGTTTCTGTTGATTATGACAAATGTGTTATCTACTTGACGTATCCAAATTTCGGGTTTGATCCTTAGTAGGATTATGTTTTCCAGACTTTGCATACTGCTTCTCCAATCGAACCTGATATTGGCGATCCCAAAGGTGTTCCTGTAACTTGTTCATATATTCGGTTGTTGAATTTGAAGTACGCTGTTAAGCATAGGTTTGTGCATTCCATCCAACATGTGTGTTTGATTGTTGTGGTGTTGAGGTATTCGTCGCTGCCGAGTAATTGCTCCATTGTATATTTTGCTAGTTTCTGCAATTTTGCATTCCGGAGCCCATATACTCTATGGATTTTCGAGGGAGGTATTTCCAGCTCCCTCAGCGAAAACTGAGTGTCCGTTTCACACAGACTTATAGGATTCCATAAATTAACCATACAAAGAGAGAAGTAAAATGACAAGTTCATCCACCATCAGTCTGTGAACGGTTTACAAATCATCACACCTGCGTTATTTTATCTGAACAGAATACTGCTTGATCTACATGGTATCTTATCTTCACAGCATGTCAGCGACTTTGAGTAATTCGAATGTCGTCATCATTGGGGCTTCAACTTGTGTTCCAAGATTTCTACAACCTCCATATTCATTAGTCTCCGGCAAGCAGTCTGAATAACGATGATTCGACTCAGTATGATACGACTTCCTCTCAGCGCGACACTCTTCAATTTGACCAAACATAGTTCAGAATAAGTGCTTCCCCAGGTGGACATGGAAGCCCAATCCACTTCATTGTGAATGCACCTCAAGGTGATCTGAGAAGGATATCTTCATCAAACATCACCTGTAACTATCACACCATACATACATAATGATGCTAAGAGTATACCATCAGAGAAACTGATCCCACGATGTCATCATTTCACTTTGCAAGAAATCTGTTAAAATCTACACTACAAATGCAGGCTAGTCTGTTGCAAATGACGAAGTCATAAACCACAACAGCTTCTCTCTTCGATTTATAGAAAACACACTCTGCTCACAATGGTGCATCCGGCGGTGAAATTCTACCATTCCGCAGTCAACAGTTATCGCCAATCGTGTATCAAGAATCAAAGTGTAAAGCGACTCTCGCACAATGATTCACTTCTCGTTTATTTCTGACTTGAAATAATGTCACACATACTTGTAATCACACACTTGTAATCCGTTCGGAATAACCATTTTACAATTATATTCTAATCCTGTGTAATTTTTGTTTCTAAACCCCTTGTATTCTATATTCCTACATTCAAACTTTCATATCAAGTTGAAAATTATTTTCACCTTCGTTACTATGTGGAATTGAACAAATAAGAATTGAATCCATGTAAACTAATCTATATAACTGCAATTGTACAGCTTTTCAGAATGAAAACGCCGAAAAAGTATCTTTGCTGAACTTCTTGTTCTTTTCAATCTAATGAGATAATGTCCTCATATTTCACGACCTTTCTACACACACACACACACACACCTTCAGCACAGTCGTCAATACCATTAACATGTGTTGAATCACCACAGAATTTACTACTTTTCATCTGGACTCCTATTCGTAATCCAAGTCATCTGCTTCCCTAAATCATTCTTAGATTAGACTCAGAGGAATCATTGGCTTACGCCTTTGTTTCTTATGAGACAATTACTAATGTCAATTAGCTTCATTGACGAACTCAGATAAAGGAGTAAGAAGATGTAGTTTGTCTGAAACATGTGATTTATTTTCTCAACACAATTCGGACATTTCGATCATATCTCCTCGATAACTAAGTTTAGACACTAAATCCAATACGACACATACGGAGACATTGGTACAGCTCGTCATCCTTAACATAACCAAACAGGAATATTACAGTCACACTCTTCTCATATCTCACTCACAGATATCTTCAAGTTTTACGAACGTTCACATCCAGCTGTTAGTTTCTGAACTGTCGAAATAAGTAGAAGTGTGAGAAGTTCTACTCCATGCCGTTCCTTTTCTTTTGAGGAAGTAAGAGGTCACCTACCAAAGTCCAGTGTTTTCTTCTGTCTTTGCGTGTCAGCGGTGTTAATGATGTTGTTACTGTCATTATTTACGTGCTATAAGGACAGATCAGCCAGCACATTAAGTTGGTATTCGCTCATAGTCTACTAGGTCGTAGTTCCTGTCATACCAATGTAATAACTGAATTGATTTGTAGCTTCGATACTAAAACTGAATAGACAACTTGATTAAAGACCAGATATTGATTACTCAGTCAGTCCGACTCACGCATAGTCCACGAAAATGAAGATAAAAAACAGAATGATTCGAGCTGGTGAAAGAAACTTCAAATTCGACATTACAGTAGACAGTAACGCCATATCACAAGTAAACAGAAGTTAGGATTTAGCGCTTAATAATTTCTTGCTGAAGTAGATAAATACTTAATGGACTTGGTTGTTCAACCTCAACGTCACAGATTCCATACCTTGTGAAGAGTCACAAACGAGGACGAAACAGCCATTCACTACTACCTGTTTTGAATGATCTGTTTAACTGACATTGGCTCGTTACCAAATCTACACGGATATCTCTACAAAAATCCATAATCTAAAATAATAATTATCAGATAGAAATTAGAACAGTGTGAACATGAAACAAGAAGTGAGTTGATCGGGTCGGAGTGGGTGGGCTTAAGGTTGAATGTTCACATACCACTGTGTTCACGCATACTAAGTTCTCTGTAACTATCTATCTAATTAGATAACAACTATTTAACTAACGACCATTTAGGCTCATCAGAGAAACAGGTGGCGAAAAGCAAATGATAAGTGAAATGATCTTGGAGAAAAATGGCACCATAATTAGCTCCCAGGATAGACGACTGGAACACTGGAAAGAGCACTATGAGGAGCAGTTTAATTGGCCCACAGCCACGCTTAACCTGCCGGACATCCAACATCTCTCTGAATGGGTACAGACACAGGTCATCCTTCCTTGATTGAGGTTACTAAAGCTGTCACTAATCTGAAACAAGGCAAAACAGTGGGACCTAGTGGAATGACTCCAGAGGTATTTAAGTACTGTGTATACAGTTTACTGTCTGCATTAACTGAGGTTCTAGGCAGCGTCTGGGAATCAGAGAAAGTCCCATCGGGTTGGTGTTAGTCACTGATCACCCCCATATACAAGAAGTGAGACAAGTCTTACTGTGAAAACCACAGAGGGATTAGCCTGACCAATATATTATATAAAGTCCTAGGCTCAATAATCATGCGTAGACTGAGTGGTGCTAGGGAGGCACAAACATGAGAGAGCCAGGCAGTCTTTAGACCAGGAGGAGGGTGTATTGATTATATCTTCACCCTCCGACAGATTCTAAAACATACGCATTCCTACCGGCATCCAACAACCATCATATTTATTGACCTAAAGGCGGCATTTAGTTCTGTCGACCGAGAGGTTCTCTGGCAATGCTTGGTTGTAAAGGAGTGCCGAGAGAATACATTGCACTGATCAAAGCACTCTACTCGAACTCATGCATCCAGGTGAGGGCTTACGACGAGTTGTCATCTTAAGTGGTTACGACTATTGGTGTCCATCAAAGGATGCCCATTATCCCCACTTCTATTCAATTTCATCATAGATATACTAATGGACTTAAGCCCAGCTCACTTCAGCGACTCAGGAATTGACTTGCTACCAGGGAGTAATCTCGTTGACTCAGAATATGCAGACTATGTAGGCCTTCTGGGCGAGGACGCTGACGAAATGCAGAGTCTTCTAAACACCATGAGGAGCAGTAATTTTCGAATGCTTTTGGCATGCAATTCGCTCCCGTCAAATGTAAGATGATGTTACAGGACTGGACAACACCGACTCCTAGATTAAAAATAGGAAGTGAAGTGATTGTGGACCTTGACCTCTTCACTTACTTGGGAAGTATCATCAGCCCCAACGGGTTATTTTTTTATTTTTGATTTACAGCTTGATTCCACGCCGTATTTTTGGTACAAGTATGGAATTTTGTGCATGGATATCGGTAGCCCAAATTTCGCAGGCCGACCATAGATATCAGGTGTGCGCCGGCGTGGGCTCGAACCCCGGACCATATGCATGGTCGGCGAGAGTCCTAACCACTGTGCCACCGACGCACATCGGTTGATCTCTGATGAAATCTCAGTTTTCATACAAAGGGCTAGTTTCGCATTTGTCAGTTTACGCCGTCTCTGGCTTAGTAGACGTGATATCGGACTATCAATCAAAAGGCGGGTGTGCTGCTCATCAGTCCGCTCCGTCCTCCTTTATGACTGTGAGACCTGGCCACTGAGAGTGGAAGACATGAAAAGGTTAGCTGTCTTCGATCATAGGTGCCTGCGCTCTATCTCGTGTGTGAAGTGGTATAATAAGGTGAGCGATATTGAGGCTAGGCGTCGAGTGCTAGGTAAGCAGGGGAAATCAATCGACAAGGTGGTGAAGCTACATCGACTGAGACGGTTAGGACATGTGTTACGTATGCCTAGTCATCAGTCTCCTTCCTCAACGAGTAATCCTAGCTGATATAAGGTCAGGCTGAAAAAGAGCTACCGGCAGTCAGACCAAAACATTGCATCAGTCAATAAAATCTACAACAGTTAGTCTAAGCCACGTAGGAAGGTGCAGATTTCCTGACTGGTTGGGGACCTCGAGACGTTTAAAACCAATGGTTGCAAACAATTGATAACATGGCTCAAAATCTTTGTCAATGGCTGACGCAGATGCATCCACACCTTGTGACTTATGATTTCCAATGAAACTATTTTGTTCTCCGTTATTACTATTCTTTTGTCACACACCTCTGTTTACTGTCTCTATTATGAATTTCTTCTACTTTCTTCTCTTGCTTTGTGTGTTAAATGGAGTGTAGCGACTTGAACTGGTGCACATTTGGGCAAAGTTCTATGTCGAAAACGGACAGACAGACAGATCTATCTAAATTTAACCTGGGTGGACTTACAGTTTTTATTCCACCCAATATTGTAGGTTATTACTGCATACAGATTTTATCGCTACACATGTATCATTATATAACCTGAAGTTTAAAACAGGGCGGTAAGAATGTGTGTGTTGGTTGTCTCCAAATACACTAGAAATGGTGACCAGTTTCCAACAGGTTCGCCACGATCATTTCTCAGTCTGTAAGCTATAATTACAATGAATCGAAGGATGCTGACTGGTCTACAATAAAAACCGAAATCAATTATCTCTACCAATTTCATTTCGACCAAAAATAGACATCAGATACCTGTTGAATAAATTTCCATTCACGACGCTTAAATATCAGTCGAAGCGTATACAAGTGACAATTCACTTCACTGGTGTAAACTAAGTACATACAATGACCACTTTTGATTACCTACTTGGTTCGACAATTGGAAGTATTGCAGTGTTAGCAATACTCACTAATTCTTTAATCACTTTCCTATGGATTATTTACTTATTCACTGGTGGTACTAGTCCAAGACACGAAGACAACTCAGAAAGTGGGAATCGAGGCTTTGTAAATGAATGTCAATCACAATGGCCAAATTGTAGTCTACGGCGTTCAACAAAAGTCTATATATTCTTCATTGTACTAGCCGGTTTCACCATTCATCTGACAGATGGTATAAGATATTGCATTATCGGATTTACTGGAATCGATATTCGTGTAATCTATGGCGAATGGTTTTGTAGAATACATATTTTCTTGAAAATTCTTTCCTTGGATGTTTCAGCCTGGTTTTCAGCACTGATGAGTTTAGAAAATGTGCTTCGTATTCATCAGAAGGAAGCTAGTCAATCAACATTTCTCAACTCGAGTCTAGCACTTATTCCTCAAGCTTTATTCGTCTTCTTACTATCTTCAATAACAAGCAGTAAGTCTCTGTTGGTTTGGAGTCAAGATTGTAAAGACTTTTACTTCAGTATGCAATTTTGATATGGTAGAATTATAGTTGGAGCAGTTGTTCCAACATTGATCTCAATAATCTCTTCTCTTCTCACCATCAGAATATGCTGTAAAAGAGCGACTCAAATGAATTTCAGTCGAAATCGGATTTGTGAATCAGGTGAACTCCTGTCTAGCCTATCTGTTGAATCAGTGAATAGAATATTTGCAGCTAAGATGACACTATTGATGACGTGTATATTTCCTATATGTCAAGTACCATTTTTTGTATTTGTTGTCATAAACAGAGACTATTGTTGTCTTTCAGCATTTCAAAAGGCTTTAGTTACTGCAGATTACTGTTTTGTCACTTTACAGTTAGTCTTCTGTGTCCTACATACCCTGAAATGTTATCTCCTGATTATATCTTCACCGAATATTAATCGTGATATTAAGCTTATTGTTTCCTTGATAATGACAAGATTGCAGCGATTTCTGTGTCGCAGAATCTAATTAAATTGTTCGTCAAAATTTCATCATTCAATAAATATTGAACATGAATATGTCATTCAGTGAAATGGCTATGCTTTGACTACAGACAGAAAAAGAAATCTTATCTTGATCTTGTCTTCATATTATCAAAGTATTATTTGTCGTATTCAATACATTTCCATCTTCATTTTTGTCTGGTAGATATGTGTAGCTTCCATGCATCAATAAATTGACAAGTAGTGAATGCTTCATCAGATGCTTAATCGACACAATTCATGAGACTATACGACATTTTAGTCAACTGGTAATTGACATCTGAATGTTCTGTTTCATTTGATAATTGTGAAAAGTGCACGAACTTCTTTTTTTCCTTTTAACAGTTATATGTCATGACGAGTTTTCTATTCCATTATCGAATGGCTATGCTGTTGTCTTCTCAATCATCATTTTTCTTTTAGCGAAAATTCGCTTGTTGTTGATATGACCTTACATTTTGAAAACCATATATATATATATATATATTTATTGATATTGTTAGTTATATAAATTTATATATTTTCAAATGGTAGAAAAGGTTTATAGCCCAGGAGGATGAATGATTATATGGTTTTTGTGGTGTTCTGCGAATTGAAGGTTTTCATTACGAAGCAATCGGTGTCTTTGTGAAGAAGGAGTTTAAGGGAACTCCCCTTTGCATGAAACACTTATCTTTCAAAGCTGTAGTCAACAAACGTTTTCAAGTAGAATTAAGTAAGCTGCGTTTATTGCAGATAAATATTGTTATCCAACTTCATAATTATCGTGTAGTCTGGAAAGAAGGATGGACCCCAATTTTTATGACGTCTCACTAGAACTTCAGGAAACTCTGACCTGTAGTCAGTCACTAGCGAGCATCAGATTAGCTTTCAAGAGTTGGTATGGAGAAAAGTGTCCGAGCATGGATTGAAATCAGTTAGAGAACCCTTGTAAATCAGCAAGAAGTACTGGATAGATGTTCCTTCTTTGTTTATGACGCAACTGTGGTACACAGATTACGGCAGTTTACTCCGGGGAATGGTTCATTTTCAGGAATTCAAGAAAGTCACCGTCTGTCACTTCAAATATCTCTCTGAAGAAGAAATCACTGACAGAGGGATATTCACAATATGAATATTAAATGCATCAGATGACAGAATTGATTGGACACTGGTAGGCAATCGAAGATATTTCTGTATTCGTCGGTGATGATGTTGACTGAATTTGATCAGTTGATTTCCTACTGTGATGAACAGTTTTAAAGACTCACCATTGTTGTTAATCATCTTTGAGGCTTTAAACATCTACATTTTGAATTTGCGAGTAGTCGTCATTATGGCGTGTTATCTTCGGTAAATGGTTCTGTCGAATTCACACATTTTTGACTTTGCTATCATTTGATACCTAAAATTGGTGTTTCGCTCTTCTGTGTTGCGAAAACCTCTTCCCCGCTTTACTCGTCAGAACACACCAATCGACATTTCTGAATTCTGAAAACTTCATCATAATTGAAGGGATGATTGTCATTGCAATTGCATTCACGACAAGCACCTCACCCCTCATTCCATCGAACAAAATGTGCAGTCAGCCTAATCACAGCGTCAATCTTATGTACGAAAGATTTATTCTGAGTACACTGCTTCCCTCAGTTATTTCAATTGTTTCCTCCACCGTCTTGATTAATATGGTATACAGACGAGAAATGTTAGTGAACAACACTCACCATGAATCTTTTCCTCCTATGGAAAATACCTCGAGGGAATCTTCATCACCAGGACGTGGAATCATTGCAGCCAAAATAAAAATAATGACAACCGGTTTGTTGCTTTTATTTGACATTCTGATTTCTTCATTTTTTCTGAAAAGTAGTAACTGTGGTTGTTTCCCAGTAATTCATAAACCACTAAGGACTGAACAGTATTATTTATTGTCTTTAATCCTGATGCACTGCATCCTACATACACTTCAATGTTTGCTCTTAATGATATCTTCACCAAACATGAATTGCAGCTACCAAATCATATATGTGATGATTCGAAGAATACTGCACCACAGAAACTGATCACACGATGCAAGAAAGCTTTCAGAGTGTACACCACAACGAGAAGTCCATTATATCTTAAGCTATTGGTGTGTACTATTCCAAAGTAATGATACTGTCGGCTTTATTTTATAAGGTGAACGAATGACACATTGTCTGTACCCGCTGTTTGTGTGACTATAACCTCTTCACATGAAACAAATATACACATATTTGTTCACACCTGCTTTCTTCTCTCTCCTTAACTGCTCGTTTGACACACTGATTCTGAAGATTAGCTCCATTTGCGAACTCAAAGATAAGAGTAGGAAGATGAAGTTTGCCTGAAACAGATAATTTATTTGACCAACACGGTTCGAACATTTCTATCATACACCCACTTGTCATGTATACTCGCATAGAAGGCAAGTAGCTGTATGAGTAGGATGTCCGAAGTGTGTTGAGCAAATCACTTACATATTTCCGATAAATTACGTCGTCACGTTATTTTGTCAAAAGACAATCATTCGAAACAGAATAGAAGTATATACACTGTCATTTTCAGTCGGACGAGTTCCTGCTCCTTCTCGTACACACTACACACGTTATCTACATGACTGTTAACAGAGCGTAGTAATCTACTTGGCAATAGGCTGAAGACGTGTTGGGGGACTGCACCGATAGGCAAATACGACAAAGAGAGAGAGAGGAAGACATTGTTTTTTTAATGTGTGATAATTTTCAAGAGTGGGGATTCGACAGCTAGTGAAAATACTCACTAAAATCAGAGTCTCAGTCATTCTTCTATGAAGTGACACGAATGAGAACAATCTCAACCAGTTCTATGCAGTACAGATGAGAGTATGTTGTCTCCATTCGAAATATGTAACTGCAGCATTAAAATTACTTATATCATCATGGATTGGTGTCACTCGATAGAAAAGTTACATCAACAGATTTGAGCCACAACCTAGTTGGCGTCTGCAGTGCATCAAATTATAAGGTACTAATTGACAGAGAAATGCGTCTACCTACATTACCACTTTCAGCCGAATACATATTGGCGTAATTCTCACAGATGTACATGACTGTAGTTATGGAAAAGGCTGTTAAACGATTTTTCTGACTTTATTCAGAACACTAGGAAGTATATCAACGAATACGGTTAGTGGATTCGATGGCAAAGACATATTTTCAACAGGTAAACTACATCAGTATTCAATGTCATTCGTTGTTGTGCACAATCGTGTTACTATAAAATATCGAAGCATATTCTGCTTCACCTCAGGTTCAAGAAATGCAAATCTTCGTGACCACTACGGTGCAGCAGGTCGGTGTGAGGACAAATACTCACCGAAGACATTGACTAGCGGTCGCGCTTGTCGTGAATTGGCAGAAGTTAGAACTCGTGGGCCATTAGATCGGGTCCCAGTGGCCTAATGGTATACGAGCTCGCCTTGTAACCAGAAGGTCCTGGGTTCGAATCCCGGTAGATGCGTTCTGATGAAGCGTCCTAAACTAGAACGAAACAGCTGTCAGTACTCCCAGGTTTCACAAAGGTTGTCTAACTAATGTCAGCCCATGATGAAATCATGTCACCAAATGCAAATCTCCTGTCTCATTGAAACGACAGTTGGAGCATTTGATTAGACAACTGATAATCGATTGTATGTGTACAAATTTATCTCGTTATCAGTTGAAAAGTGCAAACACAACGCTGGAATATTTTGTCACCTGTATTACATATGAGAATTGATAACTGTGGAGCGAGAATGGCTGCCTCGATGTTTAGAAGACAAACTGATTTAAACAAATAAATATTTTCATGAAGAAGCTCTTTCTGTTAATTCGATTTGAGTAAAAGCAAACGTTGGTGCAGAATAATGTGGACCCACCTCATTTAGCTGGCCTCTCCTCAGCTGTGTACCACCTATGATCTCTAATACGTCAATTTTCAAGTTCAATTTACATTTGTCTATCAACCGGAATAATTTAGGACAGCCAGAGTGAGATCAATCATCAGGATGACAAGGTATCTCAGGTAATACAGTGTATAACATGAATATTATATATCTTGTAAGAGAGAAGATTACTTGTCAAATTAAATGTTAACAAAAGATTAGTCCCAGACGCCTACATAGATGGGAGAAGATCACGGTTTGACGTGCAAAAGATCAAACGAAAAGAGAATGGTGTATTTTTGTGAATGAACCTCACGAAGTCGAGAAGATTATCCCTCACGGAAGTCAGATGAATATAAGAATGAGAGGACTTGAAAAGATAAGTGAATGAAATGAATGAAGGCGAATAGTTGCTTCCTGATGGGTGACTGGGGAAACTGAAGTCGAACGACAGATTCGTTTTGCACACACAGGTCAGGTTTAGGTCAATTTATCGCGATAGCCTCACAAAACGGAAGAAGAATCATCCTATTTCGTCTGGTGAGTACATTCAATGATCCCAACGAGTTTAGTCTGCATCTTGTGTCTATCAGGTGTTTGTAGATTAAAGAGCTCAAACTCTTTCGCCCCTTTAACCGTCAGATCCACGGTACCTGATCCAAGAATCTGACTTAGGCCTTTCTTTCTATTCTTTCAATGTAACTGGTCACTCAGTTACATATGAATTGGTATACACAGTTGGAGACAACGAATGAGGTGTGCTTGTCGATGATTGACTGCACCAATGAGTAGGCTGTTGTGATCAGAGAGACTAGTTCTGCAGCAGTGATAGCGACCAACGAAGTGAAATGGACTCATATTATTCTGCACCGATGTTTATTCCATTCCTGTAGAAATGGATATTTGTTTGACGATTAGACTTACCTCTATTGATCTATCCTGCTGTAAGCAGAAATACAGACATTTGTCAATCCACTGGCGTTAATTAGTCGTCATCACCATGTCAGGAGAGTGATAACTAACTACGGAAATCAATTTGAGATTAAACATGATCATAAAAATTCGACGGGTGGATAATATAAGGTATAATTTCGAGAAAATCAGAAGAATATGAGTGGTCGAATAATATGCACAATAAACCGTTTCTCGAACTTCCTAGATACAAGCATTACTATTTTATTGCTTCACGTCCCAAGTGAAAAATAGGGCCAAAAGCTAGAACTTCGAAGCTTGAAACCAAGAAGTGCTTATTTTTACAGGTTGAGGTTTCTGGTTTCACGCCCAACCGTCATTCTTTCGAGGCCTTACTACTAGCTTAGCGTGATCTAGTAGTGCTCTAGTTGGCGAACGAACCCTGGAACACCTGCGTGGTTGGTGAGCATCCTACCACTGGACTACAGGTGCACAGAAATAAGGATGCACTACATAATTCCACTGCCTCTCTGTGTGTTCACGAGGTCAACTGTTCTTCATCAGCAAGTTACATTCGACAACACAATTTAGTGTGTTCACAGTCGGAATTCTGAACATCTACATGCATGAATGAATATGTAAGAGATAAATTATGGTCCAATCACATCTCAGCTGTTACCACAATCTCTAGATAGAAATAATAGTGAGGTGAAGAGTGTGGATGGGTGAAGACAAAATGGACCAAGACACAAATAAACCACAACTATAATTAACTTGGCCAATATTGAGTTCAGTATACTGAAATCAAGACACCTGTAGACAAGATGAAGAATAATACTGAAGAATATACAGCTGATGCAGTACCGCGAAGGAAGTTATATTTAGCTGATTACAGATGGCTCAATAAAATGTCTAAGCCTAATAATCCTAGTAGAATGTGCTACTATTGAAATCCACAATGAAGGATATTCTATTTTGGAGAATGATTGGCTGAAGGAACATCCTGATTTATGAACCATCTAAATATTCAGCTTGATTATTATGTTCCACTAGCCATTGGTCTGATTCCACGCAAACTACTTCATATGAATGTGAGAAGCGAGATGGACGAAAATCAAATAGAAAAAGATGTGCATCTGATTAGTTTTGACATAACTAGTTTGTAAACTGTTGCCCCTCTTCAGGTAGTTAAGAATTAACTGAAGTCAGAAACATGACAGAGCTATCGATTATTGAAATAATACTATTAGAAGTTCAGTTATTTCTAACCTCCACTGTATTCAAATGCAAAGAAAAAAGTAAAATCTAGACATGTGGTTGTCGATGGGATCATCAATATCCTGAAACGTAGCAGACGTATTTATGGATAGTTTGGAACATAACGCTCTTAGAGAGCTTCATCCTGCTAATATGCTATGTTGGATATATGTGGATTATACATTCACTGTCTTCAACTCTGAATGTATCTCTCAGTTAGTCAAACGTTTAAAATCAGTAGTAGATGGAATCCAATTCACTTGAAAGCTGGAAGACCAATATGGCGATTGGGAAATGCTGAGCAGTGATAGCGAAAACGCAGAAAACACCGTTTTCGCATAATACATTCTATAGAGAACCGATACACTCTAGTAAATACTGTTGTGGTGGTGTGATACAGACAATGTATGCCAACGGAGTGCTATTCTCATATGTTCCCATCGTTCTATTCAACATTAACAACAGAATGCGATACATCTATTAGAAAATTCTATTTGATATTAGTGTCGAGATGCTATTCTCACATTCTGATATTGCATTGACACACGGAAGTCCTCGGCATATTTCAACATTGTCTTTCATGTTATTTCATGGGAACTGAACAAACTGTAGATGAATTAACAGCGGTTTGATCAATGGGCTTCTGTGACTTGCCGTCTGTTGTTACACCGTGAATTTAATTCATCTCATGCACCATGGGTAAAGGTAGGTCTACTTTAGTGTCTGTATAGTCCAACCAGCCGACTATTGACTACTTAGCCAGAATATCTAATTAACGGAATAAAACGAATAAGGAAAACGGCACTGGCAAATAACGACCACCGAACAGAAGGTTTTAAAAATGTATAAAGATGATGAGGAGAAAAAGATAAGTAATGAAAATGACAGAAATAACAGAAATCATCTGGGATACACAGTCTGTGTATTCGTGCCTTATAAATGTGGAATATCACAAGCCTTTCGTAGAAAGAACTCTTACCGAGACTGCAATCAACTTGTCATCTAAACAAACAAACTCACTCAGACACAAACTTTGTCAGCTTAAGCACATGATAAATGCAATTAGGAAACGAAGTATAATTTACCGGATACCAGGTATTCACTGTAAATGAGGTCGATAACATCGATCAGATTAGTAGACCGGCGTCATTCATATTATGGAAATGGTTCTCTAACTGATATGAATCCGTACTCAAACGATTCCCCACATATCAACTCTTGTAAATTAATCTGATACTCGCTAGTGACTGGCCACAGGTCAGAGTTCCGTGGAGTTCTAGTGAGAAGTCATGACCATCGGGGTCTATTCTATCTGTAGATTGCACTATTATTAACAAGTAGGGAAAAATATATATGTGTTTAACGCAACTCAACTAAATCTACTTGAAAAAGTATGTTGACTAAAGTTTAGACAGATAAGTGTTTCATCCATACGGAACTTCTCAAGTTCCTATTTCACAATGAAGTTTGAACTGAAGACGTTGGCAACAAAGGCTCCAAGTGCTTCGTATTGAGAGAGTTCCATTCGCAGAACATCACAACAACCGTCGAATCAACCATCCAGCTGGGCCACAAACCTTTTCACTACTTGGAAATAAACAAATTTATCAACAAATGCATATATCTTTTTATAATGTCGCACCATAACTACAACAAACAGAATTTCAATAAAAGAAAAATGATGATTGAGAAGACTACAGCATAGCCATTCGTTGATGGTCTAGATAACTCGTCATGACATATAACTGTTAAAAGGAAAAAAAGAAGTTCGTGCACTTTTCACAATTATCAAATGAAACAGAACATTCAGATGTCAATTACCAGTTGACTGAAATGTCGTATAATCTCATGAATTGTGTCGATTAAGCATCTGATGAAGCATTCACTACTTGTCAATTTATTGATGCATGGAAGCTACACATATCTACCAGACAAAAATGAAGATGGAAATGTATCGAATACGACAAATAATACTTTGATAATATGAAGACAAGATCAAGATAAGATTTCTTTTTCTGTCTGTAGTCAAAGCATAGCCATTTCACTGAATGACATATTCATGTTCAATATTTATTGAATGATGAAATTTTGGCGAACAATTTAATTAGATTCTGCGACACAGAAATCGCTGTATCCTTGTCATTATCAAGAAACAATAAGCTTAATATCACGATTAATATTCGGTGAAGATATAATCAGGAGATAACATTTCAGGGTATGTAGGACACAGAAGACTAACTGTAAAGTGACAAAACAGTAATCTCCAGTAACTAAAGCCTTTTGAAATGCTGAAAGACAACAATACTCTCTGTTTATTACAACAAATACAAAAAATGGTACTTGACATATAGGAAATATACACGTCATCAATAGTGTCATCTTAGCTGCAAATATTCTATTCACCAATTCAACAGATAGGCTAGACAGCGTTCAGCTGATTCACAAATCCGATTTCGACTGAAATTCAATTGAGTCGCTCTTTTATAGCATATTCTGATGGTGAGAAGAGAAGAGATTATTGAGATCAATGTTGGCACAACTAATCCAATTATAATTCTGACATACCAAAATTGCATACTGAAGTAAAAGTCTTTACAATCTCGACTCCAAACCACTAGAGACTTACTACTTGTTATTGAAGATAGTAAGAAGACGAATAAAGCTTGAGGAATAAGTGCTAGATTCGAGCTAAGAAATGTTGATTGACTAGCTTCCTTCTGATGAATACGAAGCACATTTTCTAAACTCATCAGTGCTGAAAACCAGGCTGAAACATCCAAGGAAAGAATTTTCAAGAAAATATGTATTCTACAAAACCATTCGCCATAGATTACACGAATATCAATTCCAGTAAATCCGATAATGCAATATCTTATACCATCTGTCAGATGAATGGTGAAACCGGCTAGTACAATGAAGAATATATAGACTTTTGTTGAACGTCGTAGACTACAATTTGGCCATTGTGATTGACATTCATTTACAAAGCCTCGATTCCCACTTTCTGAGTTGTCTTCGTGTCTTTGAATAGTACCACCAGTGAATAAGTAAATAATCCATAGGAAAGTGATTAAAGAATTAGTGAGTATTGCTAACACTGCAATACTTCCAATTGTCAAACCAAGTAGGTAATCAAAAGTGGTCATTGTATGTACTTAGTTTACACCAGTGAAGTGAATTGTCACTTGTATACGCTTCGACTGATATTTAAGCGTCGTGAATGAAATTTATTCAACAGGTATCTGATGTCTATTTTTGGTCGAAATGAAATTGGTAGAGATAATTGATTTCGGTTTTTATTGTAGACCAGTCAGCATCCTTCAATTCATTGTAATTATAGCTTACAGACTGAGAAATGGTCGTGGCGAACCTGTTCGAAACTGGTCACCATTTCTTGTGTGTGGGGACAACAATCACACACATTCTCACCGCCCTGTTTTAAATTTCAGGTTATATAATGATACATGTGTAGCGACAAATTCTCTATCCAGAAATAACCTACAATATTGAGTGGAATGAAAACGCCTATGCAATTTTCATGTATCGGGAAAAAATATGCAACGATAAGTCCACCAAATTTTAAATAAGTTGGTTCCAGAGAACTAGGTATACGTGAATACAGTGGTATATGAACACTTATTATTAAAGCCGCCTACTCCGTCCCGATCAACTCGCTTCTTGTTTCATGTTCACGGTGTTCTAATTTCTACCTGATAATTATTATTTTAGATTATGGAATTTCGTGGCGATATCTGTGTGGATTTAGTGACGGGCCAAATTCACTTAAAGAGGTCAGTGAAAACCGGAGAGTACTGGTAGTTGTTCCCTCATAGTTTTGTACTGTTCACAAGGCGTGGAATCTGTGACTTCGAAGTTGAATAACAAGCATTAATAAGTGTTGAATCCTAACTTGTGTCTGTTTGTGATATGGCGTTACTGTCAACCACTGCCTTCGACAGAACATCTACTTCAGCTATACATAATGGATTCTGCTTTGTAGCACAGCTTCAAGTCTATGTTGATTTCGTCATGAAGCCACATCATTAAGAAAGTTTATCATATGCCAGGAGGTATTGGGCAACTATTTCGTCCTACTTTGTGGATATTCAGTAGCGTGCAACTACAACCCCGCTGGGTGTCAAGTTCGAAATCTTCACGTTACGATATCAAAATCGTTGGGCTTTCCACCACTGAGCGTCAAATCTGATGACTTGTGAATTCCAGCTTCTATCAGCTTGTTCAATAGCTGTAAAGTACTGAATAATTTTCAGTCACCTCTACCTGATTTCAGTTTTTGACCGGGTCTACAGTGAAATTGATCTAAATTTCCAGAAGAACTCATAATTTGAATTGTCAGTCTACAGCTAATGGATGGATGTCCTGAAGGTTTTTCGAGAAGTCATGATTAATGGGGTCTGTCATGTGTGAGTGAAGTAGATACACTGTCGGAGACATTGGATGAGGGTAGCGCAACATCATGAATGGATACGAGATACGATTCATTGGTTATTGAATTCTCGCTCAAGCGGCTGAATGGTCAACTAGATTGGCCGTGTGACCACCACCTCCCAGTCTCCATCGCTGGTTAACAGTCCCAAACTAGAAGGGAAAGGCTGCTTAATGCTCCCTGTTTTTCAGTGATGACTAGCTGACGTTGGTTTGTAGCGAAATCCACATTTACAATGTTCGTTGCATGGATTTGTTTTTTCTCAAATATATTTTCTATTAATGGTTTCATCGGTTGGATGATTTCATCAAGAGCTGTAATCGGTTATCAAACCATTGGAAAACCTGGGAGTGTTGGACAGCTGTTTGGTCCTAGTTTGAGGATCTTCGGCTGGGCTTTGAGTTTGTAAAAAACACAAATCCTTACAAACCAACTCAAGAAAATTAGTCTGACGCTCGTTATTGACTTGCTACAGTGTGGTGTTTTTTAGAGTTCTAGGTGAGAAGTCGTGACCAGTGAGGTCAATCCAGTCAAGTGTAAGGATGGATGTCCGACGTTCGACATTGCTTGGTGTCGCGCTAAATGTTGAATTGGTAGAAGTTAGAATTCATGATCTGGCCACTGAATCGAGTCCCAGTGGCTGAACGGAACATGAAGTTGCTTTGTGACCGGAATGTCCTGGGTTCGAACCCTGGTGTTGAGTGTTTACTGCCAATGATTCTTAGAAACCAAACCATAGAAAATGATTAACTTCTGATTGCAGAGGAAGGCGTGTGTCATCTAAGGCGTGAAGATAAACGCCAGTCAGTAAGGTTGCGGCATATACCTAAAGTCTACTAAAGAGTTGAACACTATGGAGCCCTGCGACCCTGTACAATCTAGGAAAGTTTAGTCGTTTCGAAAAACGTTTATCAGACTACATTTTATTGTGAGAAATACAGAGAGACATTTTTGAAATTAAATATACAATTAACCAAAAGGATATTTCATTTTATTGATAGTGACTGCCAGTGGGATGAAAGATTTACGCTTCATCTTATTTGGTACTCACATGGTGGGTGTATCACTGACAATGCGTATCGTTTGAAACTTCACGGCATCAACGAATAGTCTGCACTTGGAGCCGAGATGAAAACAAAATCCTAGTACTACAGTTAACAGAAATCAGATGATAGAAAATTGAAAAATTTAAAAAAAATCAATGGATACATCTTCAAAACTTCATGCAATTCTTCCAATTAATAAACTTGAACAAAGCAAGAACAACAGGATAATATGAGCTCATATTTTATTATTTCGAGGAGTCCTCTCAACTGGTTACAACCTGAACGATAAAAAATATGAATTACATTAAAGATATGAACATACTTTTCCACGATTACAAGGAGTAATTGGTAGGAAGTAAAAGTAAAATTAATTGACGACGTTTCGAATACAAACTATTGCTCATAATCATATCAAGGTTTCATATCAACTTGATATGATAATGAGCAATAATTTGTGCTCGAAACGTCATCAGTTAATATTACTGTACAACACTGTGTGTGATTTATCAAAATAAAATCTTATCCATAATGGAATTATACTCTACCACAGTGCCCAGGATTTATACTTGTATCAAGGAAGTAAAAGTATCATTAGTCTGGAATGATTTAACTGATTAAGAGTTTCAAACACTGACTATTTATGGAATAATTAGACAGTTAGACAGATTTGCCTGTATTTATGTGTGTGTGTGTGTGTATAGAAACAGGGTCTACCTAGAAAGAGCATAACAAAAAGTAGATTACACAACTAGAGAAAATGTTTTATCTAATAGCCAATAGAAAAAAGGAAAGAAAAGAACATGATAGGGTGAGCCATGTTTAGATGATGAGAGAGTAGAGTTTTCTAAACAGGAAGTTACGAAAGTTACTAAAATGGATTGGTGAGAACATTATTTGATTGTGTAAGGAAGCTATGTTCAAAAGAAAAGATTGAGGAAGAGCTATCCATTGTGAAGAAATCCCTACGCTATAGTGGTCACCCAAAAAAGTTCATCGACAAGTATGGGAGATGTCATGTTGAAAAAGTGAGAAGCAGCACAGTAAAGAAAAAGCCTATCTTTCTGCAGCTTGCATTCAAAGGTGATGATATTGCTTGTAGAATAAGATGTAGACTGAAGGCTGCCTTGAAAAGAGCATATCCAGCCGCCAAGCTTGTTTGAAACAATCAAAAATGAACAAATGCCCATCTCATGTTAACTCCAACTGTGTCTACCAATTTATACATACGTGCCAAATCTCATACATTGGAAGAACAGAGAGGAGGGTTATTGTTCACATTTCTGAACACACACCAAAGAACTTGAGACTGAAAGTTCCGCAAGCAATAAACAGTGCGATTGCGCGTCATCTATTGGACACGGGTCATATTGTAGACAACCTGAAGTCATTCAAAATAATCAACAAACAAAAGAAACCTAGCTTGCTACGCTTTGCTGAAGTAATTGCTATCAAACGACTTAAACCAAATCTATGTACGCAGAGAGAGACAGTGGTGAATGTTGTACTGCCCTGGTGATAACAAAATATACAGCTTTTATGAGTCACTCTTCTTCATGTTTAGAAAACTCTATTCTCTCATCTAAACATGACCCACCTTACCTTGTTCTTTCCTTCCTTTTTTCTACTGGCTATTAGATGAAACATTTTCTTTAGTTACATAATCTACTTTTTTGTTATACTCTTTCTAGCTAAACCTTGTTTCTATACACACACGCACACATAAATACAGGCAAATCTGTTTTTGTTTCCCAGCTTAATTGTCTAATTATTCTATAAATAGTCAATGTTTGTAACTGTTAATTAGTTAAATCATTCCGGACTAATGTTACTTTTACTTCCTTGAGATCGTAGAAGAGTATGTTCAAATCTTTAATGTAATTCATATCTTTTATCATTCAGATTTTAATCATTTGAGAAGAATCCTCGAAATAAGAAAAAATGAGGTCATATTATTCCGTTACAATTGTCGTTCTTGCTTTGTTCAAGGATACATCTTCATCATATCAATGAAGATTATTCATAAAAGTTAAAAGGAGGTGTACAAGCAGACAATACTGCCGTCAATCAATTCTTACTCAGTAGATTTACTTCACTCTGCATAATGTCATAGTCCCCATTATATCAATGATGATAGAAGCTGAAGGAATTGAGAACGCCAGGAGTATGCATAATGAAATTTTCATGGGTATGAAATCATTGTGATAATAAAATTAGCTCGTACAATTAGTACAATTGCCTAATACCAAAATGTATAATTAGAGCCTGAACAAACAAGAAATAATGAAAACAAAAATTATGAAGAACTGTAATAAAGGATCAGTTTTTTATTGACTGAAGGATAAATGAATCAGATTGGTTTGACGGGAATAAAGAAAAGTATGAATGTCCAACTGTGCGTCGGTGGGACCATGCACATACCTTTACCTCGTTGAGCCAGAAAAAAGCTGGCAAAGAGAAAAGCTGGGCATGAGACAGGCTAGCAACCCCATTCTGTAAAAATAAACGTCACTGCTAAACACCAATGATCTCTCCTGTTGATTCGATAAACACAGCTTCCGTTATCAATCTCTTCCATCACCTAGTGACATAAGATTTTAAAACTGTCATTCCATCCCATCCTATTATGTGGTTGTGTGTAACTGCATGAATGGAGTGGTACAGCTGAACTATTCCCTAGATTTCTTATCTTATTCGAGCGAACCAGTGTAGATTTTACTAGGTTTCTATGTTTGGCTAGTCTGACTGCCCCTGTTCTACTATTTTGACCTATGTATTTGATCCTACAATGATTTCAGGCAGAGTATTAGGGAAACTAAATTGCTTCGTTTTAAAGGCTCCACAGAATCTTTTAACCGACAAAGCTCTTTTTTAACTGAGTTTGTGGTTGGTTTGAATGCCAGACACTTTTATTCCTGCCTTTATATGAATTCTGCCTATGGTGGTTTCCAAGGTTCCTTCCTTGCATGGAATTACTACTGATGATTTAAATTCCTAATTGTTGGCGTTGTCATCCACATATTAATAATAATAATAATAATAATAACAGCTTTATTCCAAACAGTATTTGTGGTACAGGTATGGAATTTTGAGCGTGCATTACAGTATATTGCATCTAATTACCTCATAAATTATATAAGATTTTTAAAAATCAAAGATAAATAAATAAAAATAAAATAAATTAGTTATAAATAAATAAAATAAATAAATGTTAAAAATTAAGAAAAAAAACAACATAGAGTATTTCATTTCAAACAATGCAACACAGGATTTGAAATATAAAGTTGATGTGTGGTACTAGATGAGAACAACAGTGTGATAGTAACGAGGAAAGGAAAACAAAAACTAATGGGACTATTTGTTAGAGTGCCGCAGTAAGTTTATCGTGTCATACCTAACGGATTTCTCATCACATAACAGCTGTGCCAGATATGGTATTGTGGACTTTTTGTATTTGGTAGTCCTAGCATATAGCCTCCTGTAGCTGCTTCTAGTTCTTCCAGATGAAATGCAAGGAGATAGATGCGTATAGAGAGGATGCTTGGGGTCCGACAATATTGTATTCGCTAGTTTCTTACATGACATAATATGTCTATCTACAATAGTGTTCACCAGTTGGTTTAACGATAACCCACTTGCCCTACTAACAGCTTTTAGTGCCCTTCTCAGCGAAGCAAAGTCTTTCTTAAGTAGTCCAGGAAAGACTAATGGGGAGCAGTAAAGGAGGATGGGTAGAATACAAGAATTTACAAACTGAGAAAGTAAAGACTGCTTTATGCCAGACTGCCTAAATTTCCTAATGTAGAACGTTAAGCGAAACATCTTTCTAGTAACTAGCAAGATGTGGGAAGACCAGGAAAGATCGGTGGAAAAACTCAGCCCAAGGTACTTAACATAAGATGTATTTTCAACCTCTGTGCCGTCAATGAGAGTGGGGCCATGTGAGCTAACTAGTTGCTGTAGGTCACATTTACGTCTGAAAGTGAAATTGACTACCTGACATTTAGACGGATTAAGCTTAAGTCCGTTTGAAGAGGACCACTGACTAATTTCCGACAGAAAGCTATTTAATTTGGAACAATCTGACTGAGAGTTGACAGGCATAGAAACCGAGAGGTCATCGGCATATTTAACAAAAGTGGCTACATCAGAATGAGGCAAGTCATGTAAGAAAAACGAGAACAGAAAGGGAGAAAGAACAGCACCTTGAGGAACACCAGCTAAAGTAAGTGAGGTAGTGGAGGATTTTCCATTGTAGACGGTGTACTGCTTCCTTTCAGAAAAATAGGAATGCAACCACTTATTTGTCCAGCTTTCAGCCTGTGTTGCAGCAAGCTTACTTAGCAAGAGAGACCTGGGAACAGAGTCAAATGCAGATGTGTAATCAAGGAAGGCACAGCGAACGTATTTAGCTCCTTTATCTAAACTAGAGACTATGCTATGGTGGAGGACGACAGCGGCATCTAACGTACTCCTACTATGTTTATAAGCAAACTGGTTGGGGTCGTTGAAAGGTTTTAAAGAGGGATCAAGATTAAGTAAAATAAGTCTTTCCATAACTTTCAAAAAGGGTGAGGTAATTGAAATGGGTCTAAACTTAACATTAGGTCCACTTGTAGATTTAGGCACTGGAACGATCTTGATGTTTTTCCATGATTCAGGTATAATACTTTTGGAAAAAGATTCGTTGAAAATGTCAGTTAGCGGGGAACACAAGATGTCGGCACACTCCTTAAGGATAACAGCAGGAACACCATCAGGACCGAGGGACTGAGTAGGCTTGAGAGATTGAAGACACTTGAGGACATCGTATGTGTTTAAGCATGAGAAGCAGTCATTGTTTACACTATTTGAGTTAGGAATCATAACATTTGCTGGGATACATATGAAGGATTCATTTAGCATGTTAACATCTACAGAAATATCATTCAACATTTGCTTACCACCTGTGATTTCCTTTAATAACTTCCACATATTTGATGGGGATTTACATGAAAGAAACTTCTGGTTATAGAGAGCATTCAATCTTTGTAATTCAAGCTTAATCAAAGTGTTCATTCTCTTAACACCAGATTTGTTTTTCATTTTGAAGAACCTTTCTTTTTCACGGCGGAGCTTTTTGAGTTGAGAAGAGGAGAAGCGATCGAGTTTTAAGAAGATTGTCTCTTTTGGACAACAAACATCAAGACAGAAATTAAGATAATGTGTTATGTTGGCAATTGTGTTATCAAGAGCTTGTTCAGTAAATAGATCCCAGTTTGTGTCTTTTAACATGGACCTTAGGTTCAGTATGTTGTCATGGGAATAACATCTGTGTTGTGTTTTCTTTCCAAGGTATGAGAAGACCCTTTTGTGCTGCTTTCCATATACTTTGGGCAATATTCTTATGATACAGTGATCTGAATTTAGTAGTGGGGCTCTTTTTCGAGCTTCAAATATTCCTGCATCGTTTGTAAAAACAAGGTCAAGAGTGTTGTCCATTCTGGTCGGGAAGTTGACAATATTATCGTGTCCCAGTGAAATTAGGAAGCTGTGGTCACTAGAATTAAAATCACCAGTAACTATAGACAAGGAATTTCCGAAGGAGGTGGCAGCAAGGGAAGTAAATTCATCCGCAAATAAAGATAATTCTGTGGAGTTGCATCCAGGAGCAATATACATGTTCGAGATGTAAATGTAGTTGTCGTCGATAAAGAAAATTTTCTTCGCTGAATCCGTCTTTTATTTTCTTCATGACTCAATGGGTATTTTCCGTGATTCGATAAACACAGCTTCCGTTATCAATCTCTTCCATCACCTAGTGACATAAGATTTTAAAACTGTCATTCCATCCCATCCTATTATGTGGTTGTGTGTAACTGCATGAATGGAGTGGTACAGCTGAACTATTCCCTAGATTTCTTATCTTATTCGAGCGAACCAGTGTAGATTTTACTAGGTTTCTATGTTTGGCTAGTCTGACTGCCCCTGTTCTACTATTTTGACCTATGTATTTGATCCTACAATGATTTCAGGCAGAGTATTAGGGAAACTAAATTGCTTCGTTTTAAAGGCTCCACAGAATCTTTTAACCGACAAAGCTCTTTTTTAACTGAGTTTGTGGTTGGTTTGAATGCCAGACACTTTTATTCCTGCCTTTATATGAATTCTGCCTATGGTGGTTTCCAAGGTTCCTTCCTTGCATGGAATTACTACTGATGATTTAAATTCCTAATTGTTGGCGTTGTCATCCACATATTTGACTTGGATGTCGTCAATATTTTTATTATTACTATCACTATTACCATCACATATTTTATGGCTAATTTATCAGAGTAATTATTAAGTTTCAAGGCTTCTCTTATGTGTATCACTTCTTGTCTTAGAGGTTTTTGGTACTACTTTGTTATTGTGCTCTATTGTCACTTAAACATTTCACCAATCCCAGTTTTACTGGGATGATCAGAAGTCCAAATATTGGCTTGAATGTGTGGTTTTTCTGCAAGCACAAGTGTGTGTTTAACTTTCCATCTTCTTTCATTTTTAAACACTACAATCTAACATTGAAAGCTGTCCCGCTTCGTGGCTTTCCAATTCATAATTGAATTAAATTGCCTCCACCTTTGAGCTAATGTGTCCGAAAAAATCTATCTATATCTTGTGTTCTAATTACAGTTCTGCTACAAAAACTTCAGGCCTGAAGCTCTATGTTCCACTGGGAACGTACAGGAATGGAGAAAAAATGAAAGGTCAACTAATAGTATTAGTTTAAGGTGTTAAATCAAACAGTCGGAAAAGTTTGTACTTCAATTTCATTGACTTTCACAAGGCCTCATATAGTAATTTTGGAACTACTTCAACCGTATAGAGTGTTCGAAAGCTTTACCATACTCATTCAACAGCTCTATAACGGCAATGCCACATGTCAGATGATCTACTATGGAAAATCCCATTTATGGGAAGTGTGAGGGGAGCCAGAAGATAGAAGTGCTTTTTAACAGATAACAAGAGTCTAGGAGATGTGAACTTCCTCGATAATCTTCTGTCTTATGTCACACAAACTTGAACACAAACACAAGAACCAACAAACTGACAGAAGAAGGAGGCAGGTAAGATTTCATTTAACTATGAGTATAATCACAAACATTTTAGTTTTAATTGCACTTCATATTATTATTATTATTATTTTATGCATTGACAGCTATTTAGTCGATCCCCTCACCGGATATAACTTCTTAAAAACCATATATATATACGACTGTGCAGCTTGATGATAAATTCGTTGAAAAGAGTCTCTTCGCTGAAGAACTTGTTTTGATTTTCTGTATGTTACAATGGGAATTTTCCGTGAGGATTTTAGTTGACTGTATGGGAGACAGAGGTGATGAAGATCACCAACCAATCACTAGCAACTGGTGAAATTTGAAAGAGGTCATTTCTTTCACTAAGTCGACAAGGCAGTATCTATTCAACTTCAGGCGTCAGTATGATTGACGATGTCAGAACCAGAATCTGAAAGGCAAGACAAACTTTCGTTTATATAGAATCAGTGTGGAAGTCTGCTGCAGTAAGCAAGATTTGGATTATCAACACCAATGTCAAGTCGGTCAGTTTTTCTACATGGATGAGAAACGTGGTGCGTCACGGAATACGTTTCCAACAGCCAGCTGCAGACTTTTATCAACATTCGCTCACTTCGCTGCCTCTTTAGTGAAGATCAAACAGCCAACTAGAAAGGATTCGACAAAAAAGATACTCTGGGAATGAATGAATTAGAAACCTGTCGCTGAACAAATATTTCGAAGCAAATCGAAATTGATCCAACAAGCTGTGTGGAGACCATTGAATGACATCATGGGTTAGTCAGGCTCTCGTGTGGAATTCGAATGTGACTTGTTTATCTGAAGGTAATAAGCAGGATATTGTGTGAGGTGATAACTTATGGTCAGTCTTGGAGATTCATGATAGTGTCTACTGGTTTCATAATCCCTCCATATGGTTCTGCCTGTATACAGGCGATAAGAAACAGCAAAGAAGCTATCATCTGAAAGGTAAACTGTGACCTGGTATGATACTTATTATCACCATTATATTATACTTCCCTTGGATTCCGAGTGGAACATAAAGTTTCAACGACACATCTCCCCTCTTCTATTTTATGCCGTCCTCTTCATCTGAGCCCGTGATTGCCCGTAATCTCTTATCACTTCCTCTAACGCACACGATCTCCTCCATGCACCGACGACCCACTCATCGCCTCCCATTCACATTCCATTTGAGCAATAGCCTGCATTGAACGAGATGTCACTCAACGGGCTCCTCAATAGTGTATGTCCGAAGCATCTCCATTTTCTCCTACAGATTTGTTGAGAAATTGGTTCCTGTTTGGTTTGTTCTCGGTCAGACTTTCTTGGTGCTAATTCTTTCTGATCGGTCGGCCATCTGATCTTCAGTACGGAGTCAGTGAAGTAGGCAGCTGTTGATAAAAGTCAGTATAAGCTTGTTGGAAATCCTTATAGTGAGACACTGGTCAAGTTTCCGGCCTTTTTTAACAAGCAAATTGATTTGACGACCAGCTGTGTTTCTGCCCTGATACCGCTGTAGTCATGCATACTGTCTTCAGACTAACAATAGTAATCTACTCGTTTGAGTCTAAAGCTTTCTCATTTCAAGTAGGAGAATGAAAATAGGTCTTTCGTCTAACTGTATACATTTTTGAAATAACTACCCATAAGCATACGAATAAGATATTCGCTTCTACTGAGAAAACTCAGCTTTAAAGAAAGTAACTTGTATAGTGCCGCATTAGAATCAACATTAATACAAGTACACGCAAGAGAAGTTATATACAAATACTATTCAAGAGGGCCAGCCAGGATTCACTGCAGCACCACAACCTTAAATAAAATTGAGGAAAGATGTGCCGGGAACGTCATTTAAAAGAATGGATACACACGAAGCTTCATCAAAAGAGATCCACCCTCAACCCAGCGTACAAAAGCAAATGACACCAAGCAAAAAAAAACAAAGTAAATCACACTACCATATATATGAAGAACATCTAGGTAATCAGAGCATGACCCTTCAAAACTTTAGCTATTGACGTCGCACATAAACCAACAAAATCACTTTAATCAGCCAGCTTTGTGTCAACTAACAACAACTCAACAACGAAAGAAGATAAAGTTCTTAAAACTCGGATAGTTTAATGAAACACATAATTATTCGTTTTTCGACTGATTATAATTGGCCAGATTTTTCAAATGGACAAACAATCTGTCAGTATGAAAATTTGTTTAGATGTGTTACATTTCCGAAGTTAAGTTGGATTGTTTCTCTGGATAGGGGAAGAGATATGTAACGAGAAGGAGGGGTGTATTGAGAGTGTGTGAAATGTTGGTCAAAAGACATGAATTGTGAAATCTTGAATCAAATCGATAAGAGCTTCAAATACATTCGGTGGAGTGTGTAGAAAACTGTATACCTAGAATACCACAGTTGGTCAACGCCGCTCCATGCGAAGTGATCATCTCTGAATGCGCTAAAATCTTCAATGATTCCATTGAACACTGTCTACAAACTTCAGCCACCTTTCTTAATGTTGATTCACATATTTCACAGTCACTTTCGGAATTCGATAAGATAATAAGTGTTCGTTGACTTTGAGGATAAAACTTGTCATTATCAGTGTAACTGATGTGGGTGATGTTAAGCTACGTATATCAGCTATCAGTACAAGGGATCATGTCATTTCCATCAACATGTATTTGTAATCAACCCTTTGAATGATGAAATCTCTGAGGACAATTTCGAGTTCAGTACAGAGCTAATTGTTCTAGTGATTGGTCAAGTTGTAGTCACAGGGTAATCAGCGTTGTCTCTTATGTGGATTTTTTCTTGTCCCCTACTTTCTATGGTTATTTGCTATTCATTGAATGAAAGTTGCTGTGCACTCACGTCGAATAAGACGATGTGGAATAGTGTCGCAAAATCGAACGAACAATTTGTGTGTGTACGCGCATGTGGGTGACAGTGGAACATCCTCTAATTTGTGAGAACTGAATGTCCACATTGATTTATCACAATATACGTCTCCTTAAAATATTTGGCTGAAATTTACAAAATCACGACTAGGATGTTGAATTTCTTTAAGGAGAATGTGTGTCACAGACAGCAAATTTTCACTTATTCTGAACTATGTTTGGTCAAACTGAAGAGTGAATAAGTGTCGCGCTGAGAGGAAGTCGTATCATACTGAGTCAAATCATCGTTATTCAGACTGCTTGTCGGAGACTAATGAATATGGAGGTTGTAGAAATCTTGGAACACAAGTTGAAGCCCCAATGATGACGACATTCGAATTGTTCAAAGTCGCTGACATGCTGTGAAGATAAGATACCATGTAGATCAAGCAGTATTCTGTTCAGATAAAATAACGCAGGTGTGATGTTTTGTAAACCGTTCACAGACTGATGGTGGATGAACTTGTCACTTTACTTCTCTCTTTGTATGGTTAATTTATGGAATCCTATAAGTCTCTGGAAATACCTCCATCGAAAATCCGGAATGAAAAAGTGCAGAAACTAGCACTGTGGAGTAATTACTCGGCAGTGACGAATACCTCAACACCACAACAATCAAACATGCAAAACTTAGGTTGAATGGAATGCATAAATCTATGCCTAACAGCGTTCTTCCAGTTCACCGGCCGAATATATGGACAAGGTACAGGAACACCACACCCTTCTGATCGCCAATATCAAGTTCGATTGGAGAAGCAGTGTGAAAAGCTCGAAAACGTAATCCTACTAAAGATCAAACCCATAATTTATATTAGACGACGTAGATAACACATGTGCCATAATCAAAAGAAACGAGCTGGACAAAACTCACAACTTAATAAACAGCGTTTTCAACGATAACAAATTCACAAGAGAAGCGGAATCCGAGAACAAAAACCCTTATTTGAACGCCTCAGTCAAGTGATAATCCACAGGGGAATCAGAAACTCAAATTTATGGAAAATCAACTCAAACAGACCAAATATTGAATTACAACATCAACAATCCTCTAATACACGAAAAGAATTGTGTACAAACACTAATCAAACAGGCTAGCCAGGACTCATTGCAGCACTCCCACATTAAGAAAAGTTGAAGAAAGATATTTCATGCAAGTTCTCGAATGAATAGGCATCGACGGAACTTCATCAAATGACACATACCACCAAGCCGATCTACCAAATCAAAGGTAATCAAGGAAAGCACAAAGAAAATCGCCCTTGCATACATGAAGGACCACTCTGAAATCACTGCATGACTCTTCACACCATTAGCCATTGGCGTCTCACATAAACCAAAAAGTCACTTTATTCAACCAGCCATGTGTCAGCCAAAAGACTCAACAGTGAAAGAAGATAAAGCTAACATCATCTACAAAATAAATTGTGACAAGTGCGAAAACACTACATTGGCCAAAGTGGACGTCCATTTCGTCTTCGTATGCATGAAAATACACTAGGCGTCAAAAGACAAGACATCCACTCCCTCGCTCATATCGCTGCAGACAGACAACCATGGCCATCAATTCGACTGGGACAACGTTCAAATATTAGACAGAGGAAACATCAAGAATGCTGGAGAATTTTTCAAAGGGTGCCTGATATTCCAATGAATCGTCAATCAATAAAAACATTGAGGTAGGCAAAATTTACCAATCGATAAGAAGAAAATCTCACACACAAAGGTTCAAACTTCAGGCCAAAGAAAAAATCAACACCAATACCAACAAAAGTAGCCTAGTGGGTGTTAAAACACACAAAAACAACCAACCATATTCAAGATGACAAGAAGAGATAACTTATAAACTCGTGGAGAAATCTGAAAGCTCACTCCAAAGAACTGAAGTGTGCACTGAAGATGTCGCCTCGTAGGGGAATGAAAGCTTCGTAAATAAACCATCCAGCTCAGTGAACACAACTACATCAAAATCATCCTCCACCTGAGCTACAAATCTTCGCCATCACATATTAGCCTTTCGCCTAGGGTTTGTGCTATTTTATGCTCACCAGTCAGCTAAGCGTATCTGCAACCTCCATGAAAGGATTCATGTTCCTTCTTAGATTCAAACCCGCGTCACCCAACGCTGCTGTCACAGACAGTGCCACTCAGCTATTCGGGCTCGTGATTGACGTCCTATAGGACTGTAGTTGATACTTTGATTGGAGATAATCGGCAGGAAGCTTTGGACCTAGGTTTCGTGCTAGTTGGTGGTCACCATTCAGCGAGGCGTATCGACAACCTTCTAATATCATCAAATCAATGTGCGTCGTGATGGCAAGCTACCCAGAATGGTGGCCACCTCGAAAATCAGAGTGACAGAACTCAGTCTACATCAAACAAAGGACTAGACACATTAAACTAGTTACTAGTGTTCAGTCAAACAGATGCTTTAACTATGGGAATTCCACTAAGCTCTGCAGGAGCACACGTCTTCATGTATAACTTTGAGAGAATAAGGTTGAGACCTGCAGTCGACAAGACAACCTATTCTCGATATGTCAGTGACACATATTGATGTGTGGAACAACGAAATTCACGCGTCCTGCACACTCGCATTATTCAGTGATGCATATTCGGACGCTGCATTCACTATGGAACAGGAAGGTACTGGGAAGTTTCATTTGCTGAACATCGCCATACAGTGACTAGAGGTTGGTAGTCGATAGAGATCAGTTCACCGGAAGACTACATCGAATGCACAATGCTTGAATTTCAATAGTATTTCGTCCAAATAGCCACAATGGAGCATTGATAAAACAATGTTTAAGAAATTCAGGAGAGGAGGTATCACAGATTTTTGAAGGGATGTTGAAAAAAACGATAACTTTCATTAATTCATTATCAAGTAGGGAAGATGTGATTCAAGGTTCAAATGACAAACAAATCACAAATCATCATTCAACTTGATTTTGAAGGTGATAATATTGCAGGAATAGCTGACAGAATACTGAATATCTCACTAACCTGAGAGTGTCCTGCATCCAAGTTGGCTTCAGTTTACCGGACAGCATGCTCTTTAATACAATCAACAGTCGATAGATACTCCTGTCGTTTTAACTCTAATTATGTGTAGAAATGAACATGTATCCGTTATCGCAGATACATTAGGAGGACAGAAAGAAGGACACACATCGCAATCCATGGACAAGAACTGGGAAGCCTACATCTCACAGGAAGAAAGGCTTCCAATAATATCATTGGTGGACATCTCTTCGATACGAGTCATGAGATCAATATCACGAATTCTTTGAGAATTATCAATGTGTAGAATAGTTCGATTTTCCTCACATTTGCTGAGGAAACGCCTTTCAAACACCTGAATCCCGATTTGTATGTTCAGAAAACGGCAGTTGTCTATCGTTCCTTGTCCCGGTAACTCTTTGTCTTCACTCCCTCCTTCATTTGAATGCATTATATTCGGCTCTAAAATACTCAACTCCTTGATATGCTGTATCCATCGTCTGTCTCTTAATTCTCTCGTTTGGATTGAACTCACAAGATTGTCACTCGACTTATTAGTAACTCGTCATTTTATCTTAATTACGCATCATCTTGTCTTTACTAAGAACCTCCGTCATTGTTGTGTGCAGGCGTTTATTTTCTCTTCTTTCAACTTGAACATTTTGTGTATAACCTTCAGAAATGTAATTTCTGAACACTGTCTATCAGATATGCCTGTCTCAGGTCAACTGACATTATGGGACACTCGCAAGTATATTAAAATCATTCTGTACACAAACTTGTCAATTATTTTAGACTGTATGCAGCTAATGAGAAGCCGATTGGATGAATGATGTAACCATCTTATTGTGCACAAATGACAGTTTTTTCAGTTTACTTAGATTGTGAATGTCACTATGAATTGGATAATTTACGATTATTTAATTCCATAGTGACGCGAAAATGAAATGATTATTCGTAGTGGCATTTCATAATCACTTAATCACAGGAGACGAAACAACAGCACAGAGATTGAGCAGAATATAAGGATTTGTATTTTGCTTTCAGGAATTCATCATGAGTTGACGTTGGTTACGGGGAACAACGGGAAACATGCGAGTACTGGACTGTCCACGAGCTCGCTTTGTAACAAGAAGGTCCAGGGTTCGTATCTCGGTGAGCGCGTACTGTTGAAGAGTGCCAGGCGTGGACGAAACAGCTGTCCACTACTCCATGTTGGCTAAGCAGTCGCCTCCGACCGACGCCGTCTCATGATGAAACCCTGAAACCCATCAAATCCCTGCAAACCAACACTTGAATCTGTATTTTAGCAGAATTATTTGTAATTTACATGATAAATGTCAACAAACAGCTGTGAGCATTTAAACAATACAGTAAGAACACAATTTTCAGCGAAGAGACTCTTTTCAACGATTTAATTAACAAGCTGTACAATCGTATATATATGGTTTTATAAAGAAATTATATCCGGTGAGGGAATTAGGTCAAAGGTGTAAATACATGAAATAATGATAGTATGAAATAAATTTAAAATATTTGTGATTAGGTTCATAGTTTAAGTCAAGTGGAACAATAATTAATGTCATATATAAGATAATACATCAGGTGTATAGATTTTGGGGAGAGGCATATAATTGTAAGATTAATAGACGAATGTAAAATGTTACGTAACATGGTGTGAAATTTGATAACAGAATTTAATATTGTAAAAATAAAGATAAAAAGTATACACATGAATAATTTTTGGTTTAAAATGTCAAGTAGTTCAAGTGGAAAAGATTCAGAATGAGAGTCGTAATAATGATAATAATAATAATAATAATCGAAGTAATAGGGGAAAAGTACATAGAATAATAAAATAAATAAATGTCTATCCCTCTACGGCCAAGGCAGCAGTAGGGATTGGACATACTTCTTTTGTACACAAAGGTCTGGCTTAAAGTCATGAATTGCCAAGGCCTCAGCTGTCTTTAGAAGTCTGTAACGAAGAAAACGCGGGAAGTTGGCATGAATTCTATATATGACCTTGAAATCATGGTCAGGGTTGACCGAGTGACAGGAGTCGATGAGGTGTTCTAAGATAGAGCTTCGCACACATTTCCTTTCTCCCTTGTAAAACCAAGCTGGAATATGTTCTCGTATCCGTGTGGAGAGCATTCTCTGACTACGGCCAATGTACCTTGCTCCACAAGAGCAGTTGAACTGGTAGATGCACATGGAGGCGGTCAGACGGGGGAGCTTATCTTTTACAGAGGTAGAGAACAGTTTGCGGCTCGTGAACGTCATATGTAATCTAGCTGCAGGGAAAGCTTTACTAACTGATTTAGAAAGACGATTTTTGAGCATATCAGAAGCTTGATCTCCTTTGAATTCCAAGTTCACGAATAGGGTTTTCTTTGGAACTGAGTCTGTGACCAGTTTGGACTGCTTATCTTTCATGTTGCTGTCAATAAATCGGTTAGGGTAACAGTTTTCTGCGAGTGTGGCTTTCAGGAAGTCAAGTTCTGAGTCAACGCAATCAGAACTACAAATTTTCCTTATCCTAAAGCAGAGTGAATGGATTAAATTTATTTCATACTATTATTATTTCATGTATTTACACCTTTGACCTAATTCCCTCACCGGATATAATTTCTTTATAAAACCATATATATACGATTGTACAGCTTGATAATAAATTCGTTGAAAAGAGTCTCTTCGCTGAAAATCGTGTTCTTAATGCTACAATGGGAATTATTAAATACAGTAAGAGCAAGTGCAAATGAACACACTTACGTAGGCCGCCAGATGGCTCTTCCTTATATGGTGAAACTGCGAATGTCTTAAGTACTTGCCTATTTAACTAATGGTTAACTACTATTTTTCTTTCATTGTGAGCTGTTTTGAACATCCTGAAAATTTGTTACTTTGGATCTTTATTCCAGACGGCCAGAAGTCGTTATTTAAGATTGTCGTAACACGAAATTCACACTCACAGAGCCTTGAGGAAGATTTTTGGCTGAGAAGGAATTCCGGATTTCTTAGTCGTTGGCAATTATACATCGAAGATCATTTTGTTCACAACGAACAGGTGGATCAAGTAGAAATAAATGCAGTAGGTCGTTCCACCTATGATTCTAATCATTCTGCTACTAGTCTCTATTTCCCATATAATTCGGAAATAAAGACACATGACTAAATGTGGAAATGATACCACAGAATTGGTAAGAAGATCACAGAAGCATTCAACAAAAATGAGACGACATTATAACCATAGAAGGAAACATTCGACATGTGGCGGGTGTGGTGATTGGCAAGTTATATCACTGTGTTGTTTAAATGAGTGCTGTTGTTTGTTGGTATTCGCTATATTAATTACAGATAATTCTTCCAAATACCAACTCCTAAATTCTTAGCAGTATCTGTGTTGTCGTTGCTTGGTATAGTGAGATTCGGTCATTGTGAAATATAATTACAGTTACAAATAGCTATCACAGTGGGATTCTTTACAGAGCAGGTATCAGGGTGGCATTTGAACGGACAAACTCATTCAGAGGCAGGCTTTGTAAGCTGTAGGACCCTTTTGACTGAATTCGACCAAATAATGTCAGTAACAAAATACCTTGCAATGACTGTGGGATCAAACCAGTAGATCCCAACATTCAGGTTATCGGAACATCAGAACCTCACTTTGCACAGAATGATCGACGAACACTGCCAACGAATCAATCGTCCAACAAATATGCAGAAGGATTTGAAGATGGATTGTACATGAGGCGAAATCGTGGAGTAACACGACACATTTGGCTGCTGAGTCGAGTCCGAATCTAGATACGATGAGTTGGGATTCCAACAGTGATATGGAGGAAGTTGTGTGAAGAGGAGATGAAAGCTTATAGGCGATCGTGGCGACAGCTAAAATGGTCTACAGAGAAGAAGGTCGAACGTTCTACTTGGATCTCAAGGGAACAAGAAAAGCATAAGTATTCGCAGAGTGATTTTACAACAGAGATGGATGGCTTAGAAACGGACTCAACCATTTTAATGGAAGCGGTAATACACAATCAAAGAATGAGGTGGGACAGAACTAATGTGGCCAAAAGAAATGAAGTTGGAAAGAGAGACGCAAGCTGACCACAGAACCTCCGTCCACCGAATCTACATCACACACGTGTGTAACACAAAGCCAATACAGGAGATGTGGAAAACAATATCGTCAATGAAAATAAATGATGAGAAATAATGGAATTAGACAAGAGAAGTTTTGAAGTTGTGTGAGTGTCTTGATATGATGATGAGAACTAAATTCTGGTTGAAATGTCATCAATAGATAAGATTGTATCGCTGCGTTCCTATCGAACAGAGTTATGAGAGTGTAATTTATGCCCTACATTTCTGAGTGAACTATTGTCAAGCTATGCAAAGAAACAATCTGTCGAAATTGGGCCTACCAGGAAGATGCACGAGTTGACAAACTGTCAGAGGAGGGTTTGGTTGAGTTTTGTCTGAGTGCCTTAATTCTTAATGTAAATTGCCAGACAAAATATTGTTTTAGAAATCGCTAAGACATGGGAAGACCAAGATATGTCAGAAGAAAGAATCAGTCAAAGATACCCAACGTCAGATTTGATTACTATATCACCATCATCAAATGTGCGACGGTCGTAGGAATTAACAGATTCATTCAACTTTCTTCTACATTGAAAATTGAAACTAACAGTCTGACATTTGGAAAGATTTAGTTTGAGACCATTGGACGAAGACCATCTGCTCACTTCTGATGGAAAGCTGTTCGTCGTAGCACAGTCAAGCTAAGAGTTAACGATCATGTTACGTTCACCTTCCATCCAGAATTAGCGATGCTTTAGCTATTCGAGCCTAACCTGAGTTATTACTTCAATGACCGAACTGACTGTATTGCCCCAAGACTGACATTTCCGCCCACACCTACAGTTTTATACAGATGTATGCTCAATATATTCGACTGGATTATTCGACTGATGTTGGTTGAATTGATGGACAGATTTGATCGTGCAGGCAGATGTAATCGAAATCTATGGTGATAATCTGACATGCTCCTTGTGCATAGAAATTCTCAGTCTATCGTAAAAATAAAGATCGTGACTTTGGGTTCTTCTTAACGAATCTTAGAGTATAATGCAGAATTCATCAATAGTGATTAGACGAGATTCGATGCTCCACTCCTAGTCGACTGATTACCTACAATGATGAATTGTATCTGTAGAGGTATAGTAGTAGTGAAAAGATGGGTCAGCTTGGTGAACGTTGACGAATGTGTCAAGCACTTGCTTATGTAATCCCTATGAAACCAGTTGCTTGATTGGTGGAGATGAACAGGGTGACAGCGTATCAACGATTTCACTCGTACCTATTCACATCAAAACAATATTAGTCAAATATCTCCTTGCGTAGTTTACGCAGTCTGTAGTATCAGTGGAGACTTTGTCAACCCAGTCACTGTCTCGACATGTTCTATTATAGCGACTGAATCAATCTATCCCCTATACACAAACATATATCAGATCTTCAAATGTTCTATCTTAATAGTGTGTCCAAAACACAGGTGACATCAATGGTACATACCATAAAATTCAGAATAATACGTGGTGTTTATAATAATAGCTACTCACGAGGCTTGATCAATGAAAGTTTATCAGTGTATCTGTATGAAGGGAAAAATAATCCATCGTCAAATAAGCATAAGTGAGAATAATTTCTACTGGATAGAAATACTTCTTCAATAGTGTCAGTCGTCAGTCTCATCAGATATGCATATCCACGAATTCTGATAGACGTCTGTCTCCACCTTTGAGAGGCCTACTTGTGTCCACAGATTACGATTAGCACTGTATTCACATTGATAGCCAGCGGTCAGTTTGCATACTGTAAACACCCTTCATCAATATCGTCAAATCGGAGTATTCCACTTCTATGTGTACGTCAAGTTTCATTCAAAGACAACCAGACAAGTGTGGAGAATAACAGACAGGACAAAATACACATAAATCACAACGATAACTATCCTTTGACTACAATTTGACTTGATTCTTTACAAAGATATTTAGCTCAGTACTGCACAAATAATATATCCTCAGCGATTTCATCTTTCACACATTGAAGAAAATCACCTGTTCATCAAAATAAAACGATCAGAAAGTCTTCTCACTGATATGCGTAGTTGAACACAACTCACGTCAATTACATCGACAATGACAAGTTTTATTCTCAACACCAACCAACCCTCAATATTTTACTAACTCCAGACAATGTTTGTGCAATATGTGCACAGTGAATGATGAAGGAGTAGACTTCCGCTAGACAGTGTTAATGAATTCACTGAAAATAGGAGAGGATTCAAAAATGTTGAGTCCGACTGGAAGGCCTTCGATTGAAAATTGTAAGCTGAGTATTAGCAGTTTTCGAAATATTTCACAAGGAGTATATAAAAAATATCTGTCGATATGACGCAGGATTTTAAAATGTATGTCTTTCTACTAATACTTCACCCACCTCATATCTCCCTCTTTCTCTATTCTGAAAATTGAAACCGGCTAACCCCAAAGTTGTAACTCGTGTAAACTAATTCTCATAATGACAGATTGTTAATACACCCGAGAAATCTGGCCATTTATAAGAAGGCGAAAAACGAATAATTATGTGTTTCATTGAACTATCCAAGTTTTTAGGAAACTTTCTCTCCTTCAAAACTATAATTTGGTAGAGGGATATCGAAAGTAGCTATTAGTCTGCAAATGTCACTATTAAAAAAGCTGATCATTCTGTTTCACTCAGTCTTTCATAAATTCCAACGAAATTCACAAAAACCAGTCATATAATTTGTCCACCTGCCCACATCAACGGACGCTAACTTTCGTATGGTAACAGATCTGCCACACTACAGGTCTCATGGATAACACTCCCAATATACTCAGATGGACTATTGGGATCATCGCCATAGTCGCCATACTAGTCAACGCTTATATAGGTTTACTATGGATTGCTAACCTGTCTGCTTGTTCACAGAGAAGACGGAACAGTCAGTCTACGGGAAGAGATCCCAGTGATAGTCCAAATGAATCACAACCGGAATCATCTCACAATTCACTACGTCGATCTACGAAGGTTCACATGTCACTCATTCTAATTTCTGGATTTCTTATGCATCTCACAACAGGAGTGAGAATAGCCCACCTCACTTTGACTGGAAAAGACATACGTGTTACCTTCGGTGAATGGTTCTGTAGAATTCACATATTTTTGACTTTGTTCTCAGTGGATACCTCTAACTGGTGTTTCGCTCTTCTCTGTCTCGAAAATCTCTTCCCCGTTTTACTCGTCAGAACACACCAATCGACAATTCTGAATTCCGGGAACTTCATCATAATTCAAGTGATGACAGTCACCGCCATTTCATTGACAACTAGCATCCCACCACTAGTTCCGTCGATTCAAATCTGCAGTCAGCCTTATTACAACGTGATTGTTTTATACAGCAGGTTTGTCCTGAGTATACTGCTTCCTTCAGTTATTTCAATTGTTTCCTCTACTCTCCTGATTAAAATGATAAATAGACAAGAATTGTTGGTCAACACTAGTCAGCATCGATCTTCCTCACCTATGGAAAATTCCTCCGGAATATCAGTATCACCAGGATATCGAATCTGTGCAGCGAAAATAAAAATATTCACAGTCTGTTCGTTGCTCATGTTCCTGTTTCTAATTTATTCATTTCTTAATAATAATAATAATAATAATAATAATAATAATAATAATAATAATAATAGAAACAACGGCTTTTTTCCAGTAATTCATAAATCAATAGGTAATGAAGACTGTTATTTCTAAGCTTTAATGCTTATGCATAGCATTCTACATACATTTCAAAGTTTTCTCCTAATCATATCTTCACCAAACATGAACTGCAGCTATCAAATCATATATGTAATGACTCGAAGAATACTGCGTCTCAGAAACTGATAACACGTTTCAAGAAAGTTTTTAATATGGAAGTCACAAAGAGAAATCCAATGTGTCTTAAGCGCTCGATGTGTACTAGTTCAGAGTAATGATATTGTAGAGTTCCCATTTCAAGGTGCTTAAATGACGCACTGTCTGTACCTGCTATTTTAATCAAAACCTCTATGAAACCATGATCTTTTCGGATGGAACAAATACTCCCGTATTTGTTCACACCTGTTTTCTCCTCTCTCCGTAACTGCCTGTTTGCTATACTGATAATATGTCCTCATACTTTGCAAATTAATGGAAACTCTCACCCTAATCTAAAAGACTGCAACAACATCAATGTTGTTGGCAAAATCGACAGTGGGGTGCAATTCCTTGAAGCATGCTACACAGATTGTATCTTATGTATTCACTATCATATTTGTGGAAAGTGAACCTAACCCTATCTGCAATTGACTGTAACGGTGTTCTTTCATATTTCCTCATCCTCAATAAGTGTAACACACTGTTTTACATACATTTCGTTGATTCGGATTTGCATCTACATATTTCAAATAAACGAGGTGTTGAAGAAATTTATGGATGCTTTCTCATTTTAACCGTCTAACATTACACTTTCTATTCATCACACAGTTCTTAAATCCTTCATTCAACAGGCCTGTTGAACTTCTGTTTACAAGCAGGAATGATATTAATAACCTGCTCTATGTGCTTCTTACTTCCACTGAAGATGATCTAATATTTTGTCTAGCTAACACTTTTCTCTGACGATCGACTCCCTGGTGTCTCTGATGACAGCCGTGTTTGACTCACCAGCAGTTAGAGGAGCATGATAATCAGCTGGAACCAAATGGTCTGTCTCCATTCGCGATATGAATCTACAGCCTTGAATCAACAGATCTGATCGTGGATTAAAGTCACTCGAGTTACTGGCTTCAGTTACTCTAACGAAGGTTACTGCAGCAGATTTCAGCCACAAAACGTTTTATCTGCTGTGATGAAAATTACAAGGAACATATTATTATTATTATTAAATTTATTACTCATTATGTACTCCGAATATTTTTGATTCTATACCGTGATTGTGAATCATCTAGCTAACTATAACAAGAAACGCACTAATCTATCACTTGTTTCATTGGATCATTTCCATACTTCTTGAGGAGACGATGTTATTCAGAATCCATAGGAATATCATCAACCTTACTCTAACACATGTTGTCCGGTGTGAAATGGACATTCAGTGTACATCTTTGAAGTAGGCTGTTATGAGTCAAAAGTAGTATTCTGATCTCACTCTGAATTTCTCGCAGATATCATTGTTTGATCTAATCGATTTAGAAGTGGATAAGCATGAAATTGAAGAAGAGTTTAACCTATAGTCCCTCAAGCGTGTAAAATGTGCATTCGTCGTACATCTCGGAAGTAGGCTCTCGTGAATCTCACTTTGTTCTACTTTTCCGATATATGTTGACAAAGGAATTCTGCTGTCTTCATCAGTAGTGCATTAGTGAATAATGATCGAATACTTTTGGTTAATATTTCCTTCACATTCATTGTAACACCATCTTAATTGGAAATAAATTCAAAGGAGACTTTTACACTTAATGCGTGTTTATTTGATGTTTGTAAGCCGAACACAGAATCTCCATATCTGGTGTAATTAGACATATCTTCAACTTGATGGACAGCGAGCCTTGGCTTATACACTGTAAGTAGAGCATACACGCGTTCAAGACAGTTGAAGGCAGCTACAGTAAATATTCGTCTTCTTCTTTAGTTTTCGAAGGTATTCATCGGCTGCTTGGTCACTTTTCTATTTCGAATGTGTGACAGAGAGAACGATGTTATGGCTATGCGTTTCCGCCTCCCACAGTAGGCTCGATCGTTTCATTGCATAGCTTGACAATAGTTCACTGAGAAAGGTAGTTCAAAATTTCCACTCTCATTACTCTCTTTGAAAAGAACACAGGAATACAAACATATCTACTGATGACATTTCAACCAGAATTTAGTTCTCATTATCATATGAAGACACTCACGAAACTTCCAAACTTCACTTGTATAATTCCATTATTTCTCATCATTTATTTTCATTGACGACAATTATAAATCGAAGATCATTATGTTCACAACAGACACGTGGATCAAGTGGAAATAAATGCAGTAGGTTGTTCCACCTATGATTCTAATCATTCTGCTACCAGTCTCTATTTCCCATATAATTCGGAAATAAAGACACATGACTAAATGTGGAAATGATACCACAGAATTGGTAAGATGATCACAGAAGCATTCAACAAAAATGAGACGACATTATAACCATAGAAGGAAACATTCGACATGTGGCGGGTGTGGTGATTGGCAACTTATATCACTGTGTTGTTTAAATGAGTGCTGTTGTTTGTTGGTATTCGCTATATGAATCACAGATAATTCTGTCAAATAAAAAGTCCTAAATTCTTAGCAGTATCTGTGTTGTCGTTGCTTGGTATAGTGAGATTCGGTCATTGTGAAATAACTATTACACTGGGATTCTTTACAGAGCAGGTATCAGGGTGGCATTTGGACGGACAAACTCATTCAGAGGCAGGCTTTGTAGGCTGAAGGACCCTATTGATTGCATTCGATCGAATAATGTCAGTAACAAAATACCTTGCAATGACTGTGAGATCAAACCAGTAGATCCCAACATTCAGGTTATCGGAACATCAGAATCTCACTTTGCTTAGAATGATCGACGAACACTGCCAACGAAACAATCGTCCAACAAATATGCATCAGGAAGTGGATATGGATTGTACATTAGACGAGATCATGGACCAACACGACACGCTTGGCTGTTCAGTCAAGTCCAATTTGAGATACGATGAGTTGGGATTCCAACAGTGGTATGGAGGAAGTTGTGTGAAGAGGAGATGAAAGCTTATGAGCAGCCATGAAGACAGCAAAAGTGGGCTACAGATAAGAGGCTGTTCTACTCGGATCTCAAGGGAACAAGAAAAGCATAAGTATTCGCAGAGTGATTCTACAACAAAGATGGATGGCTTAGAAACGGACTCAACCATTTTAATGGAGGCGGTAATACACAATCAAAGAGTGAGGTGGGACAGAACTAATGTGGCCAAAAGAAATGGAGGTGGAAAGACAGAGGCAAGCTGACCACAGAACCTCAGTCCACCGAATCTACATCACACATGTGTAACACATGTGTTATATAAATGCAAAGACAAGTTAGGACTTAAAAAGATAAACGCTCAAATCAAATCTGAAATCAAGAATCTTAATGCTATCTATAACCAAACACTTTTATCATGCAAATCTCCAAACAGCATGTGGAAACTTTTCAATGAAATTACTGGCAATAGTAAGCGATGTAATGTTTTTCCCTCTTGTGATGTTAATGCTCTTAATCTGTCTTTTATACGCTCTCCTTCTACCATAACCACTCCTAATGTTACCAATCTTGTAGCTGATAACTTCCAGGACTTCAATACTCTCGATGTTTTGAAATGTCTTAAAACTCTTAAGCCCTCACATAGTCTTGGCCCTGATGGCATACCTGCATATGTCCTAAAACAATGTGCAGATGCTTTATGTTCTCCTCTAACTAATATACTAAATGCTTCTTTCTCCGAAAACGTTGTACCTGTTCCATGGAAAGACATTAAAATAGTCCCTGTCCCTAAACCTGGAAATAGCAAGAACGTAAAGTTCAGACCCATCGCCATCACTTCCCCGTTTCTAAAGCTCATGGAAAAACTAATACTTCTTAAACTCGAACCCTCCCTTAAAAGCTTCGAAGACCCCAAACAATTTGCCTACAGACAGGGTAGGAGTACTTTAGACGCTGCAGCCGTCTTACACAACAGTATTGTCTCATCATTAGACAAAGGTGCCAAATATGTCCGCTGCACGTTTCTTGACTTCACTTCTGCTTTCGACTCTGTACCTAGAAGTCTCTTGCTAAATAAGCTCTCCACGACACAAACCGAGTCTTGGGTCACTAAGTGGTTGCATTCCTACTTTTCAAACAGAATGCAGTACACCGTATACAAAGGTCAATCCTCCTCTGCTGTGCTCACTGAATCTGGTGTCCCCCAAGGTGCTGTACTCTCCCCACTTCTCTTTTCATTCTTCCTACATGACCTACCGTCTTCAAATGATATTAACTTTGTCAAATATGCTGATGACCTAACTGTATCTTTACCTGTCAAATGTCAAAATGACTGCTCTAAACTAAATGGCTTCTTATCAGAAATTAGCCAATGGTCCAAGGAAAACGGTCTAACCTTAAACCCCTCCAAATGCCAAACAGTTAATTTCACCTTTAGGCATAAATCTGACCTAAACAAACTGGTTAGCGCTCACGAGGTGTGCAACATAGATGGCACTGAAATAGAAACTAAGTCGGAAATTAAATACCTAGGCGTCACTCTATCTTCTGATCTTTCCTGGTCGTCTCATATCTTGACGATTTCCAAGAAAATATACCGTCTTACCTTCTACATCAAGAAGTTAAGACATTCTGGTGTAACCCAACCCTTACTACTACAATTTGTTAACTCCCGTATTCTGCCTATAATTCTCTATTGCTCCCCCTTAGTCTTTCCTGGGCTATTGAAGAAAGACTATACCTTATTACGTAGGATGTTAAAGGTTGTCAGCAGGGTAAGCAGCTTGCCACTTAGCCAGCTTGTTAACATTCTGGTGGACAGGCACATGGACTCATGTGAAAAATGGGCGAAGTCCATTTTATCTGACTCACAACACCCTCTACACTCACAACTCTCCCCATGTATCTCTTCAGGGAAAACAAGAAGTCTATATAGGAAACTATATGCCCGCACTAGTAAGTACAAAAACTCATCCATACCCTACCTAGCCCGTGTTCTGTGTGATAAAGAATGCATCAGGCATGAAACCTTTAACTTATTAAATAGTCACTAGAACCAATGAATCTCGTCTTTCCAACTCACATCATTTATAGGTACAACGTTTTCTCTCTCTTCATTCTGTATTTATTTTTGTTATGTGCTGTTTTGTTTCTCTCTTCCTTGCAAACTCTACTTAAAACATTCTTGTTCGTTCTTTTACACTCTGTATATCTCGACCATTTTGCTATCGCTTACGCCAGTAAATATGCTAGTAGTATCTACTTTTGTAACACCTTCAAACATTTTAATTTTGGCTTTGCTACCGACATACTAATATGTTGTTGAGATAATCTTTAAACTATGTAGAACTTTATTTATTGTTAATGTAAACAAAAAACTGGATGCAATATTGTAGTAAAATGCTGAGAATTCCATTCTGTATCACAAGTACTGATTTGGAATAAAGCTTATATATAATATAATATAATATAATATAATATCGTCAATGAAAATAAATGATGAGAAATAATGGAATTATACAAGTGAAGTTTGGAAGTTTCGTGAGTGTCTTCATATGATAATGAGAACTAAATTCTGGTTGAAATGTCATCAGTAGATATGTTTGTATTCCTGTGTTCTTTTCAAAGAGAGTAATGAGAGTGGAAATTATGAACTACCTTTCTCAGTGAACTATTGTCAAGCTATGCAATGAAACGATCGAGCCTACTGTGGGAGGGGGAAACGCATAGCCATAACATCGTTCTCTCTGTAACACATTCGAAATAGAAAAGTGACCAAGCAGCCGATGAATACCTTTGAAAACTAAAGAAGAAGACGAATATTTACTGTAGCTGCCTTCAACTGTCTTGAACGCGTGTATGCTCTACTTACAGTGTATAAGCCAAGGCTCGCTGTCCATCAAGTTGAAGATATGTCTAATTACACCAGATATGGAGATTCTGTGTTCGGCTTACAAACATCAAATGAACACGCATTAAGTGTAAAAGTCTCCTTTGAATTTATTTCTAATTAAGATGGTGTTACAATGAATGTGAAGGAAATAATAACCCAAAGTATTCGATCATTATTCACTAATGCACTACTGATGAAGACAGCAGAATTCCTTTTTCAACACATATCGGAAAAGTAGAACAAAGTGAGATTCACGAGAGCCTACTTCCGAGATGTACGACGAATGCACATTTTACACGCTTGAGGGACTATAGGTTAAACTCTTCTTCAATTTCATGCTTATCCCCTGCAAAATCGATTAGATCAAACAACGATATCTGCAAGAAATTCAGAGTGAGATCAGAATATTACTTTTGATTCATAACAGCCTACTTCAAAGATGTTAGCTGAATGTACATTTCACACCGGACAACATGTGTCAGAGTAAGGTTGATGATATCCCTATGGATTCTGATTAACATCGTCTCCTCAAGAAGTATGGAAGTGATCCAATGAAACAAGTGATAGATTAGTGCGTTTCTTGTTATAGTTAGCTAGATGATTCACAATCACGGTATAGAATCAAAAATATTCGGAGTACATAATGAGTAATAAATTTAATAATAATAATAATATGTTCCTTGTAATTTTCATCACAGCAGATAAAACGTTTTGTGGCTGAAATCTGCTGCAGTAACCTTCGTTAGAGTAACTGAAGCCAGTAACTCGAGTGACTTTAATCCACGATCAGATCTGTTGATTCAAGGCTGTAGATTCATATCGCGAATGGAGACAGACCATTTGGTTCCAGCTGATTATCATGCTCCTCTAACTGCTGGTGAGTCAAACACGGCTGTCATCAGAGACACCAGGGAGTCGATCGTCAGAGAAAAGTGTTAGCTAGACCAAATATTAGATCATCTTCAGTGGAAGTAAGAAGCACATAGAGCAGGTTATTAATATCATTCCTGCTTGTAAACAGAAGTTCAACAGGCCTGTTGAATGAAGGATTTAAGAACTGTGTGATGAATAGAAAGTATAATGTTAGACGGTTAAAATGAGAAAGCATCCATAAATTTCTTCAACACCTCGTTTATTTGAAATATGTAGATGCAAATCCGAATCAACGAAATGTATGTAAAACAGTGTGTTACACTTATTGAGGATGAGGAAATATGAAAGAACACCGTTACAGTCAATTGCAGATAGGGTTAGGTTCACTTTCCACAAATATGATAGTGAATACATAAGATACAATCTGTGTAGCATGCTTCAAGGAATTGCACCCCACTGTCGATTTTGCCAACAACATTGATGTTGTTGCAGTCTTTTAGATTAGGGTGAGAGTTTCCATTAATTTGCAAAGTATGAGGACATATTATCAGTATAGCAAACAGGCAGTTACGGAGAGAGGAGAAAACAGGTGTGAACAAATACGGGAGTATTTGTTCCATCCGAAAAGATCATGGTTTCATAGAGGTTTTGATTAAAATAGCAGGTACAGACAGTGCGTCATTTAAGCACCTTGAAATGGGAACTCTACAATATCATTACTCTGAACTAGTACACATCGAGCGCTTAAGACACATTGGATTTCTCTTTGTGACTTCCATATTAAAAACTTTCTTGAAACGTGTTATCAGTTTCCGAGACGCAGTATTCTTCGAGTCATTACATATATGATTTGATAGCTGCAGTTCATGTTTGGTGAGGATATGATTAGTAGAAAACTTTGAAGTGTATGTAGAATGCAATGCATGAGCATTAAAGCTAAGAAATAACAGTCTTCATTACCTATCGATTTATGAATTACTGGAAAAAAGCCGTTGTTTCTATTATTAAGAAATGAATAAATTAGAAACAGGAACATAAGTAACGAACAGACTGTGAATATTTTTATTTTCGCTGCACAGATTCTATATCCTGGTGATACTGATATTCCGGAGGAATTTTCCATAGGTGAGGAAGATCGATGCTGACTAGTATTGACCAATACTTCTTGTCTATTTATCATTTTAATCAGGAGAGTAGAGGAAACAATTGAAATAACTGAAGGAAGCAGTATACTCAGGACAAACCTGCTGTATAAAACACTCACGTTGTAATAAGGCTGACTGCAGATTTGAATCGACGGAACTAGTGGTGGGATGCTAGTTGTCAATGAAATGGCGGTGACTGTCATCACTTGAATTATGATGAAGTTCCCGGAATTCAGAAATGTCGATTGGTGTGTTCTGACGAGTAAAACGGGGAAGAGATTTTCGAGACAGAGAAGAGCGAAACACCAGTTAGAGGTATCCACTGAGAACAAAGTCAAAAATATGTGAATTCTACAGAACCATTCACCGAAGGTAACACGTATGTCTTTTCCAGTCAAAGTGAGGTGGGCTATTCTCACTCCTGTTGTGAGATGCATAAGAAATCCAGAAATTAGAATGAGTGACATGTGAACCTTCGTAGATCGACGTAGTGAATTGTGAGATGATTCTGGTTGTGATTCATTTGCACTATCACTGGGATTTCCTTCCATAGATTGACTGTTCTGTCTTCTCTGTGAACAAGTAGACAGGTTCGCTATCCATAGTAAACTGATATAGAAGTTGACTAGTATGGCGACTATCGCGATGATCCCGATAGTCCATCTGAGTATATTGGTAGTGTAATCCATGAGACCTGTAGTGTGGCAGATCTGTTACCATACGAAAGTTAGCGTCCTTTGATGTGGGAAGGTGGACAAACTATCCGACTGATTTTTGTGAATTTCGTTGGTTTGTATGAAAGACTGAGTGAAACAGAATGATCAGCTTTTTAACAGTGACATTTGGAGACTAATAGCTACTTTCGATATCCCTCCACCGAATTATAGTTTTTAAGGAGAGAAAGTTTCCTAAAAACTCAGATAGTTTAATGAAACACATAATTATTCGTTTTTCGCCTTCTTATAAATGGCCAGATTTCTCGGGTGTATTAACAATCTGTCATCATGAGAATTTGTTTACACGAGTTACAATTTTAGGGGTTAGTCGGTTTCAATTTTCAGAAAAGAAAGAGTGAGATAGGGCGTGGGTGAAGTGTTAGTAGAAAGACATACATTTTAAAATCCTGCGTCATATCGACAGATATTTTATGTACTCGTTGTGAAATATTTCGAAAACTGCTAATATTCAGCTTACGATATTCAATCAAAGGGCTTCCAGTCGGACTCAACATTTTTGAATCCTCTCTTATTTTCAGTGAATTCATTAACACTGTCTAGCGGAAGTCTGCTCCTTCGTCACTCATTATGCGCATATTGCACAAACATTGTCAGGAGTAAGTAGAATATTGAGGGCAGGTTGGTGTTGAGAATAAAACTTGTCATTGTCGATGTAATTGACGTGAGTTGTGTTCAACCAGGCATATCAGTGAGTAGACTATCTGACCATGTGATTTTGATGAACAGGCGATTTTCGTCAATGTGTGAAAGATGAAATCACTGAGGATATTTTGTGTGCAGCGTTGAGCTAATTGTCTTCGTAAATAATCAAGTCAAGTTGTAGTCAGAGGATAATTATCGTTGTGATTAATGTGTATTTTGTCCTGTCTGTTATTTTCCACATTTGTCTGGTTGTCTTTGAATGAAACTTGACGTACACATGGAAGTGGAATACTCCAATTTGATGATTGTAATGAAGGGTATTTACAGTATGCAGATTGACTCCTGACGATCAATGTGAATATAGTGTTGATCGTAATTTTTGGACACAAGTAGGCCTCTCAAAGGTGGAGACAGACGTCTATCAGAATTCGTGGATATGCATGTCTGATGAGACTGACGACTGACACGATTGAAGAAGTATTCCGTTCAGTTGAATTTGCTCTCAGTTATGCCTATTTGACGATGGATTATTTTTCCCTTCATACAGTTACACTGATAAACTTTCATCGACCAAGTCTCGTGAGTAGCTATCATAATTAACACCATGTAATATTCTGAATTTGATGGTATGTACAAGTGATGTCACCTGTGTTGTGGGCAAACTATTCAGATTGAACATCTGACGATCTAATATATGTTTGTGTATGGGGGATAGATTGATTCAATCGCTACATTAGAACATACCGAGACAGTGACTGGACTGAAGAAGTCCCCACTTATACTGTGGTGAGAGCAGGCCGTGAGAAAATATGAGCAAGGCTGATTCAACAACCAATCACACCAAAGTTAACGTGGCAAAATATGATTCGCAGATAGAGAACTCTATTTGTCGAGGAATCCAGAAGCAACCTGCGTTTGTCTGCCTTACTTCTGATAAACAACCAATCAGATGACTGCGCTTGTCTACTTGCATAAGCTATAATAATGTATGTGAAATATGTATAAATACGTGTTGATTTTCATAATGAAACGATCTGTTGCCTGGCCCTTGTCTTCTGTTGTTGCAATACTACAGACTGCGTAAACTACGCAAGGAGATATTTGACTAATACTGTTTTGAGGTGAATAGGTACGAGTGAAATCGTTGATTCGCTGTCGCCCTGTTCATCTCCATCAAACAAGCAACTGGTTTCATAGGGATTACATAAGCAAGTGCTTGACACATTCGTCAACATTCACCAGGCTGACCCATCTTCTTACAACTTGAAACACCTTTTCAGATACAGTTCATCATTGAAGATAATCAATCTAGGATTGAAGCATCGATTCTCGTCTAATGCTCTATTGAAGGATTCTGAAATATACTCTAAGATTCGTTAAGAAGAAGCTGCAGTCACGATCCTTATTTTTACGATAGACTGAGAATTTCTTTGCACACAGAACATGTCAAAATAATCGCCAGAGATTTCAATTACAAGCTGTCTGCATGATGAAATCTGTCCATCAACTCAACTAACATCAGCTGAATAATCCAGTAGAATATATTTAGCATACATCTGTATAAAACTGTAGGTATGGGTGGAAATGTCAGTCTTGGGGCGATAGAATCAGTGAGGTCATTGAAGTAATAACTCAGGTTACATTCGTATGGCGAAAGCATCGCTAATTCTGGATGGAAGGTGAACGTAACATGATCGTTAACTCTTAGCTTGACTGTGCTACGACGAACAGCTTTCTATCAGAAGTGAGCAGATGGTCTTTGTCCAATGGTCTCAAACTAAATCTTTCCAAATGTCAGACTGTTAGTTTCAATTTTCAATGTAGAAGAAAGTTGAATGAATCTGTTAATTCCTACGACCGTCGCACATTTGATGATGGTGATATAGTAATCAAATCTGACGTTGGGTATCTTTGACTGATTCTTTCTTCTGACATATCTTGGTCTTCCCATGTCTTAACGATTTCTAAAACAATATTTTGTCTGGCAATTTACATTAAGAATTAAGGCAATCAGACATAACTCAACCGAACCCCTTCTCTGACAGTTTGTCAACTCGTGAATCTTCCTGGTTGGCCCAATTTCGACAGATTGTTTCTTTGCATAGCTTGACAATAGTTCACTCAGAAATGTAGGGCATAAATTACACTCTCATAAGTTTATTCGATAGGAACGCATTAATACAAACTTATCTACTGATGACATTTCAACCAGAATTTAGTCCAATCATCATATCAAGACAATCACAAAACTTCAAAACTTCACTTGTATAATTCCATTATTTCTCATCATTTATTTTCATTGACGATATTGTTTTCCACATCTCCTGTATTGGCTTTGTGTTACACACGTGTGTGATGTAGATTCGGTGGACGGAGGTTCTGTCGTCAGCTTGCCTCTGTCTTTCCACCTTCATTTCTTTTGGCCTCATTAGTTCTGTCCCACCTCATTCTTTGATTGTGTATTACCGCTTCCATTAAAATGGTTGAGTCCGTTTCTAAGCCATCCATCTTTGTTGTAAAATCACTCTGCGAATACTTATGCTTTTCTTGTTCCCTTGAGATCCGAGTAGAACAGCCTCTTATCTGTAGCCCACTTTTGCTGTCTCCATGGCTGCTCATAAGCTTTCATCTCCTCTTCACACAACTTCCTCCATATCACTGTTGGGATCCCAACTCATCGTATCTCAAATTGGACTTGACTGAACAGCCAAGCGTGTCGTGTTGGTCCATGATCTCGTCTAATGTACAATCCATATCCACTTCCTGATGCATATTTGTTGGACGATTGTTTCGTTGGCAGTGTTCGTCGATCATTCTACGCAAAGTGAGATTCTGATGTTCTGATAACCTGAATGTTGGGATCTACTGGTTTGATCTCACAGTCATTGCAAGGTATTTTGTTACTGACATTATTCGATCGAATGCAATCAATAGGGTCCTTCAGCCTACAAAGCCTGCCTCTGAATGAGTTTGTCCGTCCAAATGCCATCCTGATACCTGCTCTGTAAAGAATCCCAGTGTAATAGTTATTTCACGATGACCGAATCTCACTATACCAAGCAACGACAACACAGATACTGCTAAGAATTTAGGACTTTTTATTTGACAGAATTATCTGTGATTCATATAGCGAATACCAACAAACAACAGCACTCATTTAAACAACACAGTGATATAAGTTGCCAATCACCACACCCGCCACATGTCGAATGTTTCCTTCTATGGTTATAATGTCGTCTCATTTTTGTTGAATGCTTCTGTGATCTTCTTACCAATTCTGTGGTATCATTTCCACATTTAGTCATGTGTCTTTATTTCCGAATTATATGGGAAATAGAGACTGGTAGCAGAATGATTAGAATCATAGGCGGAACGACCTACTGCATTTATTTCCACTTGATCCACGTGTCTGTTGTGAACATAATGATCTTCGATGTATAATTGTCAGCAACTGAGACATCCGGAATTCCTTCCCGGCTACAAATCTTCCTCAAAACGCGGTGAGTGTGATTTGGGTGTCACGACAATCTTAAATAACGACTTCTGGCCGTCTAGAATAAAGATCCAAAATAACAAATTTTCAGCACGTTCAAAACAGCTCACAATGAAAGAAAAATTGTAGTTAACCATAAGTTGAAAAAGAAAGTGTTTGAGACATTCACAGTTTCACCATATAAGGAAGGGACATCTGGCGACCCACATAAGTGTTCATTGGCACTTTCTCTTACTGTATTGTTTAAATGCTCACAGCTGTTTGTTGACATTTATCATGTAAATTACAAATAATTCTGCTAAAATACAGATTCAAGTGTTGGTTTGCAGGGATTTGATGGGTTTCAGGGTTTCATCATGAGACGGCGTCGGTCGGAGGACAACTGCTTAGCCAACATGGAGTAGTGGACAGCTGTTTCGTCCACGCCTGGCACTCTTCAACACTACGCGCTCACCGAGATACGAACCCTGGACCTTCTTGTTACAAGGCGAGCTCGTGGACAGTCCAGTACTCGCAAGTTTCCCGATGTTCCCCGTAACCAATGTCAACTCATGATGAATTCCTGAAAGCAAAATACAAATCCTTAAATTCTGCTCAATCTCTGTGCTGTTGTTTCGTTTCCTGTGATTAAGTGATTATGAAATGCCACTACGAATAATCATTTCATTTTCGCGTCACTATGGAATTAAATAATCGTAAATTATCCAATTCATAGTGACATTCACAATCTAAGTAAGCTGAAAAAACTGTCATTTGTGCACAGTAAGATTGTTCCATCATTAATCCAATCGGCTTCTCATTAGCTGCATACAGTCTAAAATAATTGACAAGTTTGTGTACAGAATGATTTCAATATACTTGCGAGTGTCCCGTAATGTCAGTTGACTTGAGACATGCAAATCTGATAAACAGTGTTCAGAAATTACATGTGTGGAGCTTGTACACAAAATGTCCAAGTTGAAAGAAGCGAAAAAAATGCCTGCACACAACAATGACGGAGGTGCTTAGTAAAGACAAGATGATGCGTAATTAAGATAAAATGACGAGTTACTAATAAGTCGAGTGACAATCTTGTGAGTTCAATCCAAACGAGAGAATTTAGAGACAGACGGTGGATACAGCATATCAAGGAGTTGAGTATTTTAGAGCCGAATATAATGCATTCAAATGAAGGAGGGAGTGAAGACAAAGAGTTACCGGGACAAGGAACGATAGACAACTGCCGTTTTCTGAACATACAAATCGGGATTCAGGTGTTTGAAAGGCGTTTCCTCAAAATGTGAGGAAAATCGAACTATTCTACACATTGATAATTCTCAAAGAGTTCATGATATTGATCTCATGACTCGTATCGAAGAGATGTCCACCAATGATATTATTGGAAGCCTTTCTTCCTGTGAGATGTAGGCTTCCCAGTTCTTGTCCATGGAGTGCGATGTGTGTCCTTCTTTCTGTCCTCCTAATGTATCTGCGATAACGGATACATGTTCATTTCTACACATAATTAGAGTTAAAACGACAGGAGTATCTATCGACTGTTGATTGTATTAAAGAGCATGCTGTCTGCTGAACTGGAGCCAACTAAGATGCAGGAATCTCTCAGGTTAGTGAGATATTCAGTATTCTCTCGGCTATTCCTGCAATATTATAATCTTCAAAATCAAGTTGAATAATGATTTGTGATTTGTTTGTCATTTGCACTTTGAATCACATCTTCCCTATTTGATAATGAATTAGTGAAAGTTATCGTTTTTTTCAACATCCCTTCGAAAATCTGTGATACCTCCTCTCCTGAATTTCTTAAACATAGTTTTACCAATGTTCCTTTGTGGCTATTTGACGAAATACTATTGAAATTTAAGCATTGTGCATTCGATGTAGTTTTCCGGTGAATAGATCTCTGAAGACTACCAACTATCAGCCACTGTATAGCTATGTTCAGCAAATGACACTTCCCAGTACTTTCATGTTCCATAGTGAATGCAGTGTCCGAATATGCATCATTGAAGAGTCCGATTAAGCAGGACGCGTGAATTACGTTGTTGCACACTATAAATGTGTCATCGGCCCATCTACATAAGTTGTCTTGTCGACTTCAAGTCTGAAACTTATTCTCTCAAATTTAGACACTAGTAACCACTGGAATGTGTTTAGTCCTTTGTTTTATGTAGACTGAGTTCTACCAGTCTGGTTTGCGATGTGGCCACCATTCTGGATAGCTCGCCATCATGATGCACATTGATTTGATGATATTAGAGGGTTGTAGATAGGCCTTGCTGGCTGGTAAGCACCATCTTGCACGAAATCTAGGTGCAAGGCTAAGATGTAATGCAGAGTATTTGTAGCTCAGGTGGGTGATTTCCATGAAGCTGTGTTCTCTGATCTGCATGGTTTATTTACGAAGCTTACATTGCGCTACTAGGCGACATCTGCAGTGCACACTACAAATCCATGGAGGGAGCTTTCAGATTTCTCCACGAGTTAATAAGTTATCTCTTCTCGTCATTTTGATTGGTTGTTTTTGTTTTTTTTTACTCCCTGTTGCCTACATACATTGGTACTGATTGTTTCTCTGACTTGAACTTTGACTCTTTTTGTGTGAGATAACCTTCTTTTCCGTCGGTAGATTTTGTCTATTTCGATGTGTCTAATGATTGACGATTCACTGGAATACTGGACAGTCTTCTATACGCTGGTTGTCCCAGTCGAATTGATGTCCGTGGTTGTCTGTATGTAATGATATGAGCGAGTGAGTGGATATCATGTATTTTGATGTCTAGCTTGTGTTCATGAATACGAAGACGATGGAGACGTTCACTTACTTTAATGAAGTGTTTTTCGCACTTGTCACAATTGATTCTGTAGATGATGGTGGTTCTGTCTTCTTTCGTTGTTGAGTCTTTTGGTTGACACAGGGCAGGTTGAGTAAGTGATTTTGTTGGTTTAAGTGCGAAGTCAATTGCTAAAGGTTTGAAGAGTCATGCAGTGATTTCTGAGATCTTCTTCATACATGGTGGGTGATCTTCTTTGTGCTATCTTTGTGCATCTTAGCTTTGTTAGGTTGGTTTGAAGGTATATGTCTTTTGATGAAGTTGCATGGCTGTCTGTTCTTCTTGAAGACGTCCGTGAAATATCTTTCTTCAATTTTTCTTAAGGTGGGAGTACTGCGAATAGTGCTGCAATGATTTCCGACTGGCCCTCTTTTTACATGTTATTGGATTAATTATGTTTTATGTCAATATTTTATCTGTGTGAGTTGATTTTCTATCAACTCGAGTTTCTAATTTCCTTGTGGCTTTTCGCTTGACTGCTGAGTCCGAAAATAGGTTTTTGTCCTTGAATTCCTCTTCTCTTGTGAAATTTATGTCGTTGTTAACTCTATTTATTAAGTTGTGAGTTTTGTCCAGCTCGTTTCTGTTGATTATGACAAATGTGTTATCTACTTGACGTATCCAAATTTCGGGTTTGATCCTTAGTAGGATTATGTTTTCCAGACTTTGCATACTGCTTCTCCAATCGAACCTGATATTGGCGATCCCAAAGGTGTTCCTGTAACTTGTTCATATATTCGGTTGTTGAATTTGAAGTACGCTGTTAAGCATAGGTTTGTGCATTCCATCCAACATGTGTGTTTGATTGTTGTGGTGTTGAGGTATTCGTCGCTGCCGAGTAATTGCTCCATTGTATATTTTGCTAGTTTCTGCAATTTTGCATTCCGGAGCCCATATACTCTATGGATTTTCGAGGGAGGTATTTCCAGCTCCCTCAGCGAAAACTGAGTGTCCGTTTCACACAGACTTATAGGATTCCATAAATTAACCATACAAAGAGAGAAGTAAAATGACAAGTTCATCCACCATCAGTCTGTGAACGGTTTACAAATCATCACACCTGCGTTATTTTATCTGAACAGAATACTGCTTGATCTACATGGTATCTTATCTTCACAGCATGTCAGCGACTTTGAGTAATTCGAATGTCGTCATCATTGGGGCTTCAACTTGTGTTCCAAGATTTCTACAACCTCCATATTCATTAGTCTCCGGCAAGCAGTCTGAATAACGATGATTCGACTCAGTATGATACGACTTCCTCTCAGCGCGACACTCTTCAATTTGACCAAACATAGTTCAGAATAAGTGCTTCCCCAGGTGGACATGGAAGCCCAATCCACTTCATTGTGAATGCACCTCAAGGTGATCTGAGAAGGATATCTTCATCAAACATCACCTGTAACTATCACACCATACATACATAATGATGCTAAGAGTATACCATCAGAGAAACTGATCCCACGATGTCATCATTTCACTTTGCAAGAAATCTGTTAAAATCTACACTACAAATGCAGGCTAGTCTGTTGCAAATGACGAAGTCATAAACCACAACAGCTTCTCTCTTCGATTTATAGAAAACACACTCTGCTCACAATGGTGCATCCGGCGGTGAAATTCTACCATTCCGCAGTCAACAGTTATCGCCAATCGTGTATCAAGAATCAAAGTGTAAAGCGACTCTCGCACAATGATTCACTTCTCGTTTATTTCTGACTTGAAATAATGTCACACATACTTGTAATCACACACTTGTAATCCGTTCGGAATAACCATTTTACAATTATATTCTAATCCTGTGTAATTTTTGTTTCTAAACCCCTTGTATTCTATATTCCTACATTCAAACTTTCATATCAAGTTGAAAATTATTTTCACCTTCGTTACTATGTGGAATTGAACAAATAAGAATTGAATCCATGTAAACTAATCTATATAACTGCAATTGTACAGCTTTTCAGAATGAAAACGCCGAAAAAGTATCTTTGCTGAACTTCTTGTTCTTTTCAATCTAATGAGATAATGTCCTCATATTTCACGACCTTTCTACACACACACACAAACACTTCAGCACCAGTCGTCAATACCATTAACATGTGTTGAATCACCACAGAATTTACTACTTTTCATCTGGACTCCTATTCGTAATCCAAGTCATCTGCTTCCCTAAATCATTCTTAGATTAGACTCAGAGGAATCATTGGCTTACGCCTTTGTTTCTTATGAGACAATTACTAATGTCAATTAGCTTCATTGACGAACTCAGATAAAGGAGTAAGAAGATGTAGTTTGTCTGAAACATGTGATTTATTTTCTCAACACAATTCGGACATTTCGATCATATCTCCTCGATAACTAAGTTTAGACACTAAATCCAATACGACACATACGGAGACATTGGTACAGCTCGTCATCCTTAACATAACCAAACAGGAATATTACAGTCACACTCTTCTCATATCTCACTCACAGATATCTTCAAGTTTTACGAACGTTCACATCCAGCTGTTAGTTTCTGAACTGTCGAAATAAGTAGAAGTGTGAGAAGTTCTACTCCATGCCGTTCCTTTTCTTTTGAGGAAGTAAGAGGTCACCTACCAAAGTCCAGTGTTTTCTTCTGTCTTTGCGTGTCAGCGGTGTTAATGATGTTGTTACTGTCATTATTTACGTGCTATAAGGACAGATCAGCCAGCACATTAAGTTGGTATTCGCTCATAGTCTACTAGGTCGTAGTTCCTGTCATACCAATGTAATAACTGAATTGATTTGTAGCTTCGATACTAAAACTGAATAGACAACTTGATTAAAGACCAGATATTGATTACTCAGTCAGTCCGACTCACGCATAGTCCACGAAAATGAAGATAAAAAACAGAATGATTCGAGCTGGTGAAAGAAACTTCAAATTCGACATTACAGTAGACAGTAACGCCATATCACAAGTAAACAGAAGTTAGGATTTAGCGCTTAATAATTTCTTGCTGAAGTAGATAAATACTTAATGGACTTGGTTGTTCAACCTCAACGTCACAGATTCCATACCTTGTGAAGAGTCACAAACGAGGACGAAACAGCCATTCACTACTACCTGTTTTGAATGATCTGTTTAACTGACATTGGCTCGTTACCAAATCTACACGGATATCTCTACAAAAATCCATAATCTAAAATAATAATTATCAGATAGAAATTAGAACAGTGTGAACATGAAACAAGAAGTGAGTTGATCGGGTCGGAGTGGGTGGGCTTAAGGTTGAATGTTCACATACCACTGTGTTCACGCATACTAAGTTCTCTGTAACTATCTATCTAATTAGATAACAACTATTTAACTAACGACCATTTAGGCTCATCAGAGAAACAGGTGGCGAAAAGCAAATGATAAGTGAAATGATCTTGGAGAAAAATGGCACCATAATTAGCTCCCAGGATAGACGACTGGAACACTGGAAAGAGCACTATGAGGAGCAGTTTAATTGGCCCACAGCCACGCTTAACCTGCCGGACATCCAACATCTCTCTGAATGGGTATAGACACAGGTCATCCTTCCTTGATTGAGGTTACTAAAGCTGTCACTAATCTGAAACAAGGCAAAACAGTGGGACCTAATGGAATGACTCCAGAGGTATTTAAGTACTGTGTATACAGTTTACTGTCTGCATTAACTGAGGTTCTAGGCAGCGTCTGGGAATCAGAGAAAGTCCCATCGGGTTGGTGTTAGTCACTGATCACCCCCATATACAAGAAGTGAGACAAGTCTTACTGTGAAAATCACAGAGGGATTAGCCTGACCAATATATTATATAAAGTCCTAGGCTCAATAATCATGCGTAGACTGAGTGGTGCTAGGGAGGCACAAACATGAGAGAGCCAGGCAGTCTTTAGACCAGGAGGAGGGTGTATTGATTATATCTTCACCCTCCGACAGATTCTAAAACATACGCATTCCTACCGGCATCCAACAACCATCATATTTATTGACCTAAAGGCGGCATTTAGTTCTGTCGACCGAGAGGTTCTCTGGCAATGCTTGGTTGTAAAGGAGTGCCGAGAGAATACATTGCACTGATCAAAGCACTCTACTCGAACTCATGCATCCAGGTGAGGGCTTACGACGAGTTGTCATCTTAAGTGGTTACGACTAGTGGTGTCCATCAAAGGATGCCCATTATCCCCACTTCTATTCAATTTCATCATAGATATACTAATGGACTTAAGCCCAGCTCACTTCAGCGACTCAGGAATTGACTTGCTACCAGGGAGTAATCTCGTTGACTCAGAATATGCAGACTATGTAGGCCTTCTGGGCGAGGACGCTGACGAAATGCAGAGTCTTCTGAACACCATGAGGAGCAGTAATTTTCGAATGCTTTTGGCATGCGATTCGCTCCCGTCAAATGTAAGATGATGTTACAGGACTGGACAACACCGACTCCTAGATTAAAAATAGGAAGTGAAGTGATTGTGGACCTTGACCTCTTCACTTACTTGGGAAGTATCATCAGCCCCAACGGGTTATTTTTTATTTTTGATTTACAGCTTGATTCCACATCGTATTTTTGGTACAAGTATGGAATTTTGTGCATGGATATCGGTAGCCCAAATTTCGCAGGCCGACCATAGATATCAGGTGTGCGCCGGCGTGGGCTCGAACCCCGGACCATATGCATGGTCGGCGAGAGTCCTAACCACTGTGCCACCGATGCACATCGGTTGATCTCTGATGAAATCTCAGTTTTCATACAAAGGGCTAGTTTCGCATTTGTCAGTTTACGCCGTCTCTGGCTTAGTAGACGTGATATCGGACTATCAATCAAAAGGCGGGTGTGCTGCTCATCAGTCCGCTCCGTCCTCCATTATGACTGTGAGACCTGGCCACTGAGAGTGGAAGACATGAAAAGGTTAGCTGTCTTCGATCATAGGTGCCTGCGCTCTATCTCGTGTGTGAAGTGGTATAATAAGGTGAGCGATATTGAGGCTAGGCGTCGAGTGCTAGGTAAGCAGGGGAAATCAATCGACAAGGTAGTGAAGCTACATCGACTGAGACGGTTAGGACATGTGTTACGTATGCTTAGTCATCAGTCTCCTTCCTCAACGAGTAATCCTAGCTGATATAAGGTCAGGCTGAAAAAGAGCTACCGGCAGTCAAACCAAAACATTGCATCAGTCAATAAAATCTACAACAGTTAGTCTAAGCCACGTAGGAAGGTGCAGATTTCCTGACTGGTTGGGGACCTCGAGACGTTTAAAACCAATGGTTGCAAACAATTGATAACATGGCTCAAAATCTTTGTCAATGGCTGACGCAGATGCATCCACACCTTGTGACTTATGATTTCCAATGAAACTATTTTGTTCTCCGTTATTAAAAAACGAAATCAATTATCTCTACCAATTTCATTTCAACAAAAAATAGACATCAGATACCTGTTGAATAAATTTCCATTCACGAGGCTCAAATATCAGTCGAAGCGTATACAAGTGACAATTCACTTCACTGGTGTAAACTAAGTACATACAATGACCACTTTTGATTACCTACTTGGTTCGACAATTGGAAGTATTGCAGTGTTAGCAATACTCACTAATTCTTTAATCACTTTCCTATGGATTATTTACTTATTCACTGGTGGTACTAGGCAAAGACATCAACAGAACTCAGAAAGTGGGAATCGAGGCTTTGTAAATGAATATCAATCACAATGGCCAAATTGTAGTCTACGACGTTCAACAAAAGTCTGTATATTCTTCATTGTACTAGCCGGTTTCACCATTCATCTGACAGATGGTATAAGATATTGCATTATCGGATTTACTGGAATTGATATTCGTGTAATCTATGGCGAATGGTTTTGTAGAATACATATTTTCTTAAAAATTATATCCGTGGATGTTTCAGCCTGGTTTTCTGCACTAATGAGTTTAGAAAATGTGCTTCGTATTCATCAGAAGGAAGCTAGTCAATCAACATTTCTCAGCTCGAATCTAGCACTTATTCCCCAAGCTTTATTCGTCTTCTTACTATCTTCAATAACAAGTAGTAAGTCTCTGGTGGTTTGGAGTCGAGATTGTAAAGACTTTTACTTCAGTATGCAATTTTGGTATGGTAGAATTATAATTGGAGCAGTTGTGCCAACATTGATCTCAATAATCCCTTCTCTTCTCCCCATCAGAATATGCTATAAAAGAGCGACTCAATTGAATTTCAGTTGAAATCGGATTTGTGAATCAGCTGAACGCTTGTCTAGCCTATCTGTTGAATCAGTGAATAGAATATTTGCAGCTAAGATGACACTATTGATGACTTGTATATTTCCTATATGACAAGTACCATTTTTTTTGTATTTGTCTTAATAAACAGAGAGTATTGTTGTATTTCAGCATTTCAAAAGGCTTTAGTTACTGGAGATTACTGTTTTGTCACTTTACAGTTAGTCTTCTGTGTCCTACATACCCTGAAATGTTATCTCGTGATTATATCTTCACCGAATATTAATCGTGATATTAAGCTTATTGTTTCTTTGATAATGACAAGGATACAGCGATTTCTGTGTCGCAGAATCTAATTAAATTGTTCGCCAAAATTTCATCATTCAATAAATATTGAACATGAATATGTCATTCAGTGAAATGGCTATGCTTTGACTACAGACAGAAAAAGAAATCTTATCTTGATCTTGTCTTCGTTTTATCAAAGTATTATTTGTCGTATTCGATACATTTCCATCTTCAATTTTGTCTGGTAGATATGTGTAGCTTCCATGCATCAATAAATTGACAAGTAGTGAATGCTTCATCAGATGCTTAATCGACACAATTCATGAGACTATACGACATTTTAGTCAACTGGTAATTGACATCTGAATGTTGTGTTTCATCTGATAATTGTGAAAAGTGCACGAACTTCTTTTTTCCTTTTAACAGTTATATGTCATGACGAGTTTTCTATTCCATTATCGAATGGCTATGCTGTTGTCATCTCAGATACCATTTTTCTTTTGATGAAATTTCACATGTTGTACTTATGGTATGACATTCAAAACAATATATGGGTTTATCGATAATGGTTATAATATAAATTCATATATTTTCAAGTTGTAGAAAACCTTTGTAGCCCAGGTGGATGGATGATTTGACGGCTGTTGTGGTGTTCTGGGAATTGAACGATATATTTGGAGGCACTTGTGATCTTTTGAGGCTACGTCTTCAGTTCAAACTTCATTGTGAAATCGAAACTTAAGTGAACTTCTTTGCGGATGTACCACTTATCTGTCTAAACTGAAGTCCTCAATTAGTATTAGGTCGGTTGCTTTAAACGCAAATATAAATTTTTTCCAACTTCATAATTATTGTGTAATCTGGAGAAACGACTGACTTAAATGGTCATGACTTCACACTAGAACTCAAAGGAAATTGTGACCTGTAGCCAGTAACTAGCGAGGAGAAAACTGTTTCAGCACGTATTGATATCAGTTAGATAACCATTGAAAATAAACACGGAGTACTGGACAGATGCTTCATCTTAGTTTGTGACGCAAATGCTGTACACAGTGCTCCGCAATATACTCGGAGGAATTGCTCAGGTTCAGGAATTTTAAAGTTACCCTCTGTCACTTAAAATATCACGATGAAGAAATCTTCAACAGAGGGATATTTGAAATATGAATATTAAATGCATTAGATGACAGAATTGACTGGTCACTGGTAGGCAAACGAAGTCATTTCCGTATTGAACGGCGTTGCAGCTGATTAAATATGATCAGTGTAATTGCTACTGTGATGAACAGTTTCGGAGGCTCACCACTGTCGTGCATCTTCTTTGAGGTTGTATAAATCTACATTTCGAATTCTTTAGTAGTCGACATTATGGCGTGTTAACAACTTTGAATTCACTGAGATTCAGACGCACATCCTTCAGTGTTATAGTCACATAATACAACACTGAATTATTTTGACGATGTCTGTGTTCTTAGTCATTAGATCGATAATTTGAGGGTATCTGTAGTTACACGATCACTGCTTGACAGTTTCCAATCGTGTTGATATTGTTTTTGAATTTGTTTGAAAATCTCAATAAACTGCTGAAAATGGTAAATGTGTCCATCATTACTGGAGCACACTTTAGAATGAGGTCGAAGATTTGTAGCGCAGGGGTATGTTTAATGCATGGTTATGCATTCGGAGACAGGTGGCTGAATTACCCACGAGGATATTGACTTGGCGACGTTACACAATAAAATAAAACGAAAACAAGTCTGTGGGTCACATAAGAACATCTAAAGGATACTGACATACTCCAGTGAACAATTTGAATTTAATTCATCCCATCCACAGCCGGTAAACGCAGGTCTAATTAAGTGTCTATACAATCGGAACAGGCGACAAATTACTACTAAACCAAAAGATGTAATTAACGAACACTGGAGAAGATACTGCCCAGAAAGGCGGAAAAGAAAAAATTTCAGACGGTATAATGCTTGTTCTTTCTTTCGTATGAACCTAGATTTAGTGGGGGCTATTGAGAAAGGCGCTCTGTATTCGAAGTTGCGAGTGAATGATCGAGAAGTAGTATGTTTGATAGATACAGGGGCGGCCGTGTCGTTAATAGATAAGAATTTATGTAAGAGTGTTAGCCCGTGTTCATTGACAGTACAAACAGTAGGCGGGTATGTGTTGCGTATAACGGGTAGATCGAACTGTACGGTCGTTGTTGGTGGCTGCGAGGTGACGTTTCCTTTCATTGTTGTACCCGAACTACAGCGAACGATATTAGGAGCGGATTTTCTGCGTGAGATTGGTGCCATAATCGACACGCAAGCGAACGTGGTGGTCACGAAATACGGGCATATCAACATGTATGAGACCAGCGAGATAGCAGCGATTAAGCTGCCGACGGTACACAATGTGACAGAGTTAATTAGTAAATACGATCATCTGTTCACTGGAGATGGCGACCCATACGGTTATTGCGATAAGGTGAATCATGAAATTCCGTTAAGTGATCCGAAAGTAAGGTCATTTACAACGCGAAGAGTTCCATGTCATCTGGAAGGCGAAGTGGAGCGACAAGTGCAAGAGATGTTAAAAGATGACATTATTGAGGAAGCTGATAGCCCGTACAACTCTCCAGTGCTGTTAGTAAAAAAAGCGAATGGGAAGTATAGATTCTGTGTTGATTTTCGACAGTTAAACAGTATGACAGAGTTAAGACCGTGTGCCATGCCAACAGTGGTAGAAACTTTAGATCGCCTACAAGGCGCGAATGTGTTTTCGGTTCTCGATCTTCGCTCAGGATACTGGCAGATACCGATAAAACAAGGTGATAGAGATAAGACGGCGTTCATCGTGGGTCAGACACAGTATCGATTTAAACGCATGCCGTTTGGACTAGCAGGTGCACCGTTTACGTTCAGACGACTGATGAAGCTATTACTTAGGAACTTGAAAAACGTGGAGGTTTATGGTGATGATCTCGTCATATACAGTCAAAACGAAAACGATCACGTCAACCATGTAGAAGCCGTGCTGCGACGCATCGAAGAGTTTGGACTACGCGTCAACAAAACCAAGTCCCAGATAGCCAAAAAGAATGTTACTCTGTTGGGACATAAAGTGGGAAATGGTGAGATTAAACCACTGCCGGAGAAAATTTTGACGATTAAAACGATTCCAGCCCGAATTCAAAGAGAAAACTGAGACAATTCTTGGGTAGAGCAGCGTTTTATAGCCGCTTCGTGAAGAACTTCAATGAGATAGCAGCCCCTCTATACAGGCTACTAGGTGAGCCAAAGTTTGTTTGGTCGGAAGAATCGCAGAGGACATTCGACAGAATTAAACAGCTGCTCGACCACCAACAAATGACGCTAAAACTACCTGTGCCAGGAAGACAGTTCACAGTTCACAGGCTTCTCGGCTCTCTGAGCTAAGATCATGTGTAGTAATTAACGAACACACATGGCTGCAGAATTATCAACTGAATGACATTCCAAGCAAAGTTGATTGCTCGTCATCATATCAATTCATTCACAGATCTTCATAATTTGTCTTATGTTTATATATTTCTGCCTCTGCTGTCATTTGTCATAACTTTTCATATCTCATGTATATGTGCTGTATCATTTCGATTGCATGTCTTCAGTGTTGACTCAACAAACACACATTCATTTTAACCTTCTCTCACCATCTAATCGCATTACTTATCAATACATTCACAATGTCCTATCCACCCTATTCTGTGAATACATGCAAATCAATTCAATCCGATGATCGACTGTTTTTCTTGGTTGATTAACTTCTCAAATTGAGTAATTTCAGAAGTGGATGAACTTTAATGCTCTCATAATCTCAGCGACGCCGGCCTACAAGTCTAACCAAAGTATTTGGCCTTATTTACAGTGATTACATGGTATCTGGTAAATTATACTTTGTTTACTAATTGTATCTGCCACATCCTTAGGCTGAAGAAGTTTGTGTCTGAGTGAGTTTGTTTGTTTAGATGACAAGTTGTTTGCAGCCTCAGTAAGAGTTCTTACTACGAAAGACCTCTGATGTTTCTCCTTTGTACACCCCGAATACAGAGACTGTGTATTCCATATGATTTCTGTTATTTCTGTCATTCTCATTACTAATCTCATTCTCATTATCACATTTAGACATTTTTGAAAAAGTTCTGTTAGGTGGTTGTTTGGTTGTTTCCTTATTTGTTTTATTTCGTCAATTACATATTCTGGTCAATTAGTAATTGGTATTAGTATTTGATCACTATTCACCAATGTACTACTGATGAAGACGGTAGAACATATATCGCAAATGTAGAGTGGAGTGAGAAATTCAGTTATGACTCACGAAGGCACACTTCCGAGATGTACGATGAATGGTTATTTTACACTGAACAACATCTGTCAGACAGAGAGACAGAGAGAGATCGATGATATTCCTATGGATTCTTCGTAATGTCGTTTCCTCAATAAGCTTGGTAATGATCCAATGAAACAAGTAATAGATAGATTCGTTTCTTGTTATGATTATCTTGGTGAGTCATTTGTCGTTCTTCATTCAAAAGCACAAATGAACCCACTGGTAACGAAATCCAATGATGTTTTTTTCATGGAAGCTGTTTAGTGTGCATTGGTTTGCACCAGTGTGATATGCATCCATACTTATATATATATATATATATATATATATATATATATATATATATATATATATATATATATATAATTAGCCAATCATGTTAAGACTGTCTATTGATTTGTTCACATACTTGTTCGGACATTCATATATATATTTTGCCCTCACACTCCTGTGTGAGACTTTGATTCTCCTTGTGTTTGGAAAATAGAAGTATCATCGCAAACCTAGTGGCCTTCTGATTTCCGTCTTTCTTGTGTCAGGACTATTAAATTCTCGACCAGTACATAACAATAATTTGGCGACGAGTACATAATACAGTGGTAACGTGGTTCGTTAATATATGAGACTGTAAATTATAATAACAATAATAATTTACTTAATTCCATAAATAGCACTGATAATAAAGAATCGAGTTCTCAACACTTATTGCCATACTGCATCTGATTCACTCAAAACATATATCGAGTTAAAAGTGAAATCAACCACAGGAATCTGTCCACATTTACGGTATACAGTCGAAAATACTCGGAGTACAAAGTTGGAATGATAAGTACAATAATAAAAATGATAACTATGGGTTTGTTTGAAACAGTAGTGTTGATTCAGATAGGATATGTTTAGCATGTTATAAATTTTTTGAATCCAATGTTTTGTTGATATAGCAAGGTGAGGAGATAGAGGAGAATAACTGTTTATTACACAGCCTAAGTGATATTAACGCTGATGGATAATAGACTAACAAAGCAGAAATAAATGAGAGAATTTATAAATATAAGAAGAACAATGACAGTAAAGATAGATGGAATAAAAGTGGAGAAAATGTTTCCATTTATTAGTACAAAAAAGGTTAGTCAGTTCATTCGTCCCTGACACTACTTTCATCACACAAAATACATTCCAAATATGGTGTAGTGGAATTTTTATATCTAGGTGTAAGCGCATAAGGTCTTCTGGAATGACTTCTGATTCAACCTGAGGAGACATGGGGTGAAAGCTTTGCGAGATGAGGCGGATGTTCATAGTCTGTTGGAATTCCTTTAGCGAATGTGTTGTCTGAAATCAAGTGCTTGTGGACGACAATGTCAACGATTTGGCTCAATGGGATCCCACCACATGCCCCACTGACATCTAGTCTTCAGAGTTTTATGAAGTATGGTATAGCCTTTGGAATTCAACTTGTGTCCCCAGATTACGATCAGCACTATATTCACATTAATTGCCAGGAATCAGTCTGCATACTGTAAATACCCTTCATCACAATCATCAAATCGGAGTATTCCACTTCCATGTATACGTCAAGTTTCATTCAAAGACAACCAGAAAATGTGGACGATAAGAGACAGGACAAAATACACATTAATCACAACGATAATTATCCTCTGACTACAACTTGACTTGATTATTTACGAAAATTATTAGCTGAACACTGCACACATAATAATATTATTATTATTACTATATCCTTTAGTTCCCAGAGGAACATAGGGCTTCAGGTGCGCACCTCCATTGCCTTCGGTTTTCTGACAACTTTTTCACCCTGCTCCAAGTCTGTCCACATGCTTTCATCTCCTCCTCGCATGACCTCCTCCAAGTCACCCTTGGACGACCAACTCACCGCCTCCCTTTCGGGTTCCACTGGAGAGTTTGTCTAGTGATGTCGCTTGATGGTTTCCTCAGAGTATGGCTAGCCAATCCATCTCCATTTCTTCCTGCTTATTTGTTTCACAATCGGTTCCTGGTTGGTTCGCTCCCAGAGATCTTTGTTGCTGATCTTTTCTGGCCATCTGATATTGAGTATTGAGCAAAGACAACTGTTGATGAAGGTCTGAAGTTTGTTTGAGATGCTCCTTATGACTCGCCAAGTCTCTGATCCGTATGGAAGCACTGATGTTACATTGGAGTTGAAAATCCGATTCTGGCTTTGATATCCTCGTCAGTTCCGCCTGTAGTTGAAACGTTACTTCCCAGGTAGGTAGGTGAAGGAGGTTGTTTCTTTCAGGTTCCTCCCATTTATGCTGGCTGATTGTTGTCTGTTGTTGTTGTTGCTGTTGGTGTTGGCCAGGAATCTTCATCACCTCTGTTTTATCTATGTTCACTTGAAGTCCTATCTTCTCTGGATGCTTCTTCTGCCAACTTGTTGCTTTTCACTTGCATATCTTCCAGTTTGTGGAAATCAGACATATATCATCGGCGAAGTCCAGATCCTCCAAGTCTCTTTTTGTGTGGATCCATTTTATGCCTGTTTCCTCATTGCCCGGCCCGTTGTCTGTCGCATTATCCAGTCTACTCCAATCAGGAAAATCATTGGTGATAGTAGACAGCCTTGTCTCACTCCCGTCCTCACTTCGAAGGCTTCCGTAAGTTTCCCGTTGTGGATTACTTGGCATGCAGCATTGTCGTATAACTGTTGGATGAGATGTATAATTGTCGATTGGACCCCGTAGTAGCGAAGTAGATGCCAAATCACCTCTCGATCAACGCTGTCGAAGGCCTTTTCAAAGTCGATGAAGTTGAGATAGAGAGGTGACTGCCATTCTAAGCTTTGTTCAATGATGATCCCTAGAAATGCGATTTGATCAATACATGACTTGTTTCTCCTGAACCCAGCCTGTTCCGGTCGAAATTTTTCATCTAGGGCTTGTTTGATTCTCTTTAGGATGATGCGGCTTAGTATTTGGCTTGGAATGGACAGGAGCATAATTCCGCGCCAGTTTTTACATTGACTTAAATCTCCTTTCTTTGGTAGTTTGAATGAGTATTCTTTCTTCCAATCCTCGGGTACTTTGCCCTCTTTCCACACCTTCTCCAGCAGTGGTGTCATCAAGTCCGCTGTTGTCTCTGGGTCCATTTTCAATGCTTTTGCTGGGATTCCATCTGGTCCAGCTGCTTTTCCAACTTTCAACATCTTGATTGCATTCAGGACTTCTGATTTCGTCGGAGGGTCGACGTTCACTGAAAGTCCTGAGTCCGTTGTTAGTATTGTTGGGCGCGTTGTAGGTGGCGGTCGATTTATAAGTCTTTTAAAGTGTTCAGCCCAATGTTTTCTTTGTTCCACCCTTTTGGTGATTGACTTTCCATTGTCATCCTTCACTGGCTTAATCTGTGTCGAACGTTTGCCCGATAGGTGCCTAGTTGTTTGGTAGAGTGTGGCGAGGTCTCCTTTGCCTGCGCTGCAGCTTGTTCTGGCTTCATAATATTTCCTTTCGTCTTCCCTGGCACTCTGGTTCACCATTTTTTCAGCGTATTGTAGCTTGCATTCAACTCCTGTTTTTGTTGCTCGTCGGTGCACTAGATAATCTTTTGTTTCACTATCCTTCCCTCCTCTATTAGTTTCCAAGTGTCCACAGTGAGCCACTGTTTTTCCTGCCTCTTCTTTCTACCTAGAACCTCCATGCAGTTTTGACTCCACACTGTTCTCAAGTTTTCCAAGTGCTTTTCGACGCTGACCTTTTCGCTGGTGTTGATTTGTGTCTCGGCTTTGTCCTTTACGCTTGCAATGAAGATGTCCTTTGTAGCCTGGTCCTTCAGCTTTTGAGTGTTGAACATGGCTTGTGGTCTGTCTGCAGCTCGTTCTTCTTTGAAAGCTTTTAGATTGATTTGGATTGCCCCTTGTACGAGATAGTGGTCTGAGCCAACGTCTGCTCCTCTTCTTACTTTTGTGTCCAGTAGGCGGCGCCTCCACTTCCTTGAGCACTATTGAGGTGAAACCATTTTGGTTTTTGGTTTGCCCATCTGGTGACACCCATGTAGCCTTGTGGATATTTTTGTGTTTGTATACACTGCCACCAATCACTAGTTCGTTGAAGGCGCAGAAGTCGGCGAAGAGTTCTCCATTTTCATTCATTCCTCCGATAGCTTCTCTACCCATGATGAGTTCCCTTCCTGTGTTGTCTGGTCCTAGCTTGGCGTTCATGTCTCCCACTAGTAGTTTAATGTCGCCAGCTGGAGTATTGTCCATTGTTGCCTGTAGTTGTCTGTAGAATTCTTCTTTCTTTTCGGGTCTGCATTATTTGTGGGTGCATAACATTGTATGATGGACACTCTCCTTCCTTTGGAGTTGAATCTGGCGGTCATTATCCTGGACGAGATCGCCTCCCATTGCATCAGGGCCTTTGTTTCCGTTGGTGACATCATGATAGCCACGCCCCCGCACACATAATATAAACTCAGTGATTTCATCTTCCACACGTTGACTGAAGATACCTGTTCATCAGAATAACATGATCAGACAGTCTACATACTGATATGTGTAGTTGAATACCACTCACTTCAGTTACATAGACAATTACAAGCTTCATTCATGACGCAGGATTTTACAATTCGTGTCTTTCTACTAACACTTCACCCACCCCGTATATCACTCTCTAGTCTGATATTGGAACCAACCAATCGTCGAAAATTTAACTCATGTTAAGAAATTATCATAGAGACAGATCATGTATCCACTCTAAAAATCTGGCCATTTTTATCAAGGCGAATAACGAATAATTATCTGTTTCAAGAAACTATCCAAGTTTTGAAGTCATTTTTTTCATTCGAGAGTATAATTAAGGAGAAGGACATGGAAAGTAGCTATTAGTCTACAAATATCAATATACAAAGAGTTGATTGTTCTGTTTTTTACTCAGTCTTTCATACATTCAAACGGAATTCACACGAACCAGTTAGATACTTTGTCCACTTGCCTAAATGAACAGAGATTGACATTCGCTTGAGAACAGATCTGCCTCAATAAACATCTGATGGATTACACTACTAATATACTCAGATGGACTATCGGGACAATCTCGATGGTGGCAATACTCGTCAACTCTTATATCGGTTTACTGTGGATATCCAATCTGTGTGCTTGTTCACAGAGGGGCGGAACAGTCACTCTATGGAAGGAAATTCCAGTGGTGATCAAAATGAATCACAATCGGAATCATCTCACAGTTCATTTCGTCGATCTACGAGGTTCACATGTCACTCATTCTAATTTCTGGATTTGTGATGCATCTTACAGCAGGAGTGAGAGTGGCCCACCTCACTTTGACTGGAAAAGACATACGTGTAATCTTCGGTGAATGGTTCTGTCGAATTCACACATTTTTGACTTTGCTTTCATTGGATACCTATAATTGGTGTTTCGCTCTTCTGTGTTGCGAAAATCTCTTCCCCGTTTTACTCGTCAGAACACACCAATCGACATTTCTGAATTCTGGAAACTTCATCATGATTCAAGTGATGATTGTCATTGCAATTGCATTGACAACAAGTATCTCACCTCAAATTACATCGAACAAAATGTGCAGTCAGCCTTATCACAGCGTGAATCTTGTGTACAGCAGATTTGTCCTGCGTACACTGCTTCCCTCAATTATTTCAATTGTTTCCTCCACCGTCTTGATTAAAATGATATATAGACGAGAAATGTTAGTGAACAACACTCACCATGAATCTTCCTCACCTATGGAAAATACCTCGAGGGAATCTTCATCACCAGGACGTGGAATCATTGCAGCCAAAATAAAAATAATGACAGCCAGTTTGTTGCTTTTATTTGACATTCTGATTTCTTCATTTTTTCTGAAAAGTAGTAACTGTGGTTGTTTCCCAGTAATTCATAAACCACTAAGGACTGAACAGTATTATTTATTGTCTTTAATCCTGATGCACTGCATCCTACATACACTTCAATGTTTGCTCTTAATGATATCTTCACCAAACATGAATTTCAGCTACCAAATCATATATGTGATGATTCGAAGAATACTGCACCCTAGAAACTGATCACACGATGCAAGAAAGCTTTCAGAGTGTACACCACAACGAGAAGTCCATTATATCTTAAGCTATTGGTGTGTACTATTCCAAAGTAATGATACTGTCGGCTTTATTTTATAAGGTGAATAAATGACACATTGTCTGTACTCGCTGTTTTGCTCTTAACCTATGTGTGACTATAACCTCTTCGCATGAAACAAATATACACGTATTTGTTCACACCTGCTTTCTACTCTCTCTTTAATTGCCTGTTAGACATACTTATAATCTGGTCTTGTACTTCGTCGATTACTGGAAACTCCCGTCCTCGCTCAATGGACAATAACAACAACAACAACAACAAGAACAACAGCCACAACCTTGTTGAAAGAACCTACAGTGGAGTGAGATTGTTTGAAACATGCTTCACGTATCGTACCTCTGTTATTCACTGTCATGTTTGTGGAAAGTGAAGCTAATCCAATCTCCAAATGACTGTCACTGTATTCGGTCATAATTGATTGTCCTCTATGGGTGTAACACACAGTCTACATACATTTAGTTGACTCGGATTTGCATCTTCATATTTCAAATAAACGAGATTGTGACGAAATTTTGATTATGTTTTCTCATTTAAATTGTCTAGACTTTTATTGATCTAGATCAAGGCTATTTTCGTCTCCTAATTTGTATCTTTGTAAGTGCTACGCAGAGCTTCAGTTCACAATAAGCAGTGCTTAAGCCATTCGAATCTATCCTGGGTTATTACTTTAGTGACCGTACTGACTGTCTTGCCTCACGATTCACTCAGTATCGCTTTGTTAACTAAGTTAAGACTGGCGCCAAATCCAACTCATCACATACGGTAAAACACTGATTCAGCTCATCAGACCTAACATAACCACACAGGAATATTACAGTCACACTCTTCGAATGTCCCACTCACAGATGTCACCAGGTTAATGACTACATCGTGGAAGTCTCAAGCATTAGGAACGTTCACATCCAGCTGTTAGTTTCTTAACTTTCGAAGTAAGAAGAATGACTGTATGTATGCCTGTATGTATATATATATATATATGTATGTAGGATATCCGAAGTGTGTCGAGCAAATCAATTACATGTTTCAGATAAATTATTTATTTCTTCACGTTGTTTTTTCGAAAGACAATCATTCGCAACAGAATAGGAGTATGGACACTGTCATTTTCAGTCGGACGTATTCCCTGTACTTGTAGTACACACTATACAGGCTATCTATATGACTCTTAATAGAGCGTAGTTATCTACTTGGCGATAGGCTGAAGACGTGTTGAGGAACTGCACCGATAGGCAAATACGACAAATATAGAGAGAGGAAGACACTGTTTTCTTAATGTGTGATGATTTTCAAGCAGTGGTGATTCGACAGCTAGTGAAAATACTTACTAAAATCAGAGTCTCAGTCATTCTTCTATGAATTGACACGAATAATAACAATCTCCACCAGTTCTATGCAGTACAGATGAGAGTATGTTGTCTCCATTCGAAATATGTAATTTCAGCATTAAAATTACTTATATCATCATGGATTGGTGTCACTCGATAGAAAAGTTACATCAACAGATTTGAACCACAACCTTGTTGGCGTCCGAAGTGCATCAAATTATAAGGTACAAATTGACAGAGAAATGCGTCTACCTTCATTACCACTTTCAGTCGAATAAATATTGGCGTAATTCTCACAGATGTACATGACTGTAGTTATGGAAAAGGCATTCAAACGATTTTTCTGACTTTATTCAGAACACTAGGAAGTATATCAACGAATACAGTTAGTGGATTCGGTGTCAAATAGGAGGACAAATACTCACTAAAGTCATTGGCTAGCGGTAGTGGTGTGTCGTGAATTGGCAGAATTTAGAACTCATGGGCCATTGGCTCGGGTCCCAGTGGCCTAACGGTATACGAGATCGCCTCGTAACCAGAAGGTGCTGGGTTCGAATCCCAGTGGATGAGTACTGATGTAGAGTCCCAAACTGGGACGAAATAGCTGTCAGTACTCCGAAGTTTTACAAAGGTTGTATAACTAATGTCAGCTCGCTGGCCTCTCCTCAGCTGTGTACCACCTATGATCTCTAATACGTCAATTTTCAAGTTCAGTTTACATTTGTCTGTCAATCGGAATACTTCAAGACAGCCAACGTGAGATCAATCATCAGGATGACAAGGTATCTCAGGCAATACAGTATATAACATGAATATTATATATCTTGTAAGAGAGAAGATTACTTGTCAAATTAAATGTTAACAAAAGATTAGTCCCAGGCGCCTACATAGATGGGAGAAGATCACGGTTTGATGTGCAAAAGATCAAACGAAAAGAGAATGGTGTATTTTTGTGAATGAACCTCACGAAGTCGAGAAGGATTACCCCTCACGGAAGTCAGATGAATATAAGAATGAGAGGACTTGAAACGATAAGTGGATGAAGTGAATGAAGGCGAATAGTTGCTTCCTGATGGGTGACTGGGGAAACTGAAGTCGAACGACAGATTCGTTTTGCACACACAGGTCAGGTTTAGGTCGATTTATCGCGATAGCCCCACAAAACAAAAGAAGACTTGATCCTATTTCGTCTGATGATTATTTTGAATGATCCCAACGCGTTTACTCGGCATTCTGTGTCTATCAAGTGTTTGTAGATTGAAGAGCTCAAACTATTTGGCCCCTTTAACCGTCAGCTCCACAGTACTTGTTCGAAGAATCTGACTTAGGCCTTTCTTTCTTTTCTTTCAATGTAACTTGTCACTCAGTTACATGTGAATTGATAGAGAGTTGGAGACAACGTATGAGATGTGCTTGTCGATGATTGACTGGACTAATGAGTAGGCTGTTGTGGTCAGAGAGACTGGTGCGTCAGTCGGCGAACAAACCCTGGAACGCAAGCGTGGTTGGTGAGCGTCCTACCACTGGATTACAGGTGCACAGAAATAAGGATGCACTACTTAATTCCACCGCCTCTCTGTGTGTTCACGAGGTCAACTGTTCTTCATCAGCAAGTTACATTCGACAACACAAATTAGTGTGTTCACAGTCGGAATTCTGAACATCTACATGCATGAATGAATATGTAAGAGATAAATTATGGTCCAATCACACCCCAGCTGTTACCACAATCTCTAGATAGAAATAATAGTGAGGTGAAGAGTGTGGATAGGTGAAGACAAAATGGACCAAGACACAAATAAACCACAACTATAATTAACTTGGCCAATATTGAGTTCAGTATACTGAAATCAAGACACCTGTAGACAAGATTAAGAATAATACTGAAGAATATACAGCTGATGCAGTACCGCGAAGGAAGTTATATTTAGCTGATTACAGATGGCTCAATAAAATGTCTAAGCCTAATAATCCTAGTAGAATTTGCTAGTATTGAAATCCACAATGAAGGATATTCTATTTTGGAGAATGATTGGCTGAAGGAACATCCTGATTTATGAACCATCTAAATATTCAGCTTGATTATTATATTCCACTAGTCATTGGTCTGATTCCACGCAAACTACTTCATATGAATGTGAGAAGCGAGATGGACGAAAATCAAATAGATCAAGATGTGCATATGATTAGTTTTGACATAACTAGTTTGTAAACTGTTGCCCCTCTTCAGGTAGTTAAGAATTAACTGAAGTCAGAAACATGACTAAGCTATCGATTATTGAAATAATACTATTAGAAGTTCAGTTATTTCTAACCTCCACTGTATTCAAATGCAAAGAAAAAAGTAAAATCTAGACATGTGGTTGTCGATGGGATCATCAATATCCTGAAACGTAGCAGACGTATTTATGGATAGTTTGGAACATAACGCTCTTAGAGAGCTTCATCCTGCTAATATGCTATGTTGGATATATGTGGATTATACATTCACTCTCTTCAACTCTGAACGTATCTCTCAGTTAGTCAAACGTTTAAAATCAGTAGTAGACGGAATCCAATTCACTTGAAAGCTGGAAGACCAATATGGCGATTGGAAACTGCTGAGCTGTGATAGCGAAAACGCAGAAAACACCGTTTTCGCATAATACATTCTATAGAGAATCGATACACTCTAGTAAATACTGTTGTGGTGGTGTGATACAGACAATGTATGCCAACGGAGTGCTATTCTCATATGTTCCCATCGTTCTATTCAACATTAACAACAGAATGCGTTACATCTATTAGAAAATTCTATTTGATATTAGTGTCGGTATGCTATTGCCACATTCTGATATTGCATTGACACACGGAAGTCCTCGGCATATTTCAACATTGTCTTTCATGTTATTTCATGCGAAATGAACATACTGTAGATGAATTAACAGCGGTTTGATCAATGGGCTTCTGTGACTTGCCGTCTGTTGTTACACCGTGAATTTAATTCATCTCATGCACCATGGGTAAAGGTAGGTCTACTTTAGTGTCTGTATAGTCCAACCAGCCGACTATTGACTACTTAACCAGAATATCTAATTAACGGAATAAAACGAATAAGGAAAAGAGCACTGGCAAATAACGACCACCGAACAGACGGTTTTAAAAATGTATAAAGATGATGAGGAGAAAAAGATAAGTAATGAAAATGACAGAAATAACAGAAATCATCTGGGATACACAGTCTCTGTATTCGTGCCTTATAAATGTGGAATATCACAAGCCTTTCGTAGGAAGAACTCTTACCGAAACTGCAATCAACTTGTCATCTAAACAAACAAACTCACTCAGACACAAACTTTGTCAGCTTAAGCACATGATAAATGCAATTAGGAAACGAAGTATAATTTACCGGATACCAGGTATTCACTGTAAATGAGGTCGATAACATCGATCAGATTAGTAGACCGGCGTCATTCATATTATGGAAATGGTTCTCTAACTGATATGAATACGTACTCAAACGATTCCCCACATATCAACTCTTGTAAATTAATCTGATACTCACTAGTGACTGGCCACAGGTCAAAGTTCCGTGGAGTTCTGGTGAGAAGTCATGACCATCGGGGTCTATTCTATCTGTAGATTGCACTATTATTAACAAGTAGGGAAAAATTATATATGTGTTTAACGCAACTCAACTAAATCTACTTGAAAAAGTATGTTGACTAAAGTTTAGACAGATAAGTGTATCATCCATACGGAACTTCTCAAGTTCCTATTTCACAATGAAGTTTGAACTGAAGACGTTGGCAACAAAGGCTCCAAGTGCTTCGTATTGAGAGAGTTCCATTCGCAGAACATCACAACAACCGTCGAATCACCCATCCAGCTGGGCCACAAACCTTTTCACTACTTGGAAATAAACCAATTTATCAACAAATGCATATATCTTTTTATAATGTCGCACCATAACTACAACAAACAGAATTTCAATAAAAGAAAAATGATGATTGAGAAGACAACAGCATAGCCATTCGTTGATGGTCTAGATAACTCGTCATGACATATAACTGTTAAAAAGAAAAAAAGAAGTTCGTGCACTTTTCACAATTATCAAATGAAACAGAACATTCAGATCTCAATTACCAGTTGACTGAAATGTCGTATAGTCTCATGAATAGTGTCGATTAAGCATCTGATGAAGCATCCACTTCTTGTCAATTTATTGATGCATGGAAGCTACACATATCTACCAGACAAAAATGAAGATGGACTCATGACGAGTTATCTAGACCATCAACGAATTTCAATAAAAGAAAAATGATGATTGAGAAGACAACAGCATAGCCATTCGTTGATGGTCTAGATAACTCGTCATGAGTCCATCTTCATTTTTGTCTGGTAGATATGTGTAGCTTCCATGCATCAATAAATTGACAAGAAGTGGATGCTTCATCAGATGCTTAATCGACACTATTCATGAGACTATACGACATTTCAGTCAACTGGTAATTGAGATCTGAATGTTCTGTTTCATTTGATAATTGTGAAAAGTGCACGAACTTCTTTTTTTCTTTTTAACAGTTATATGTCATGACGAGTTATCTAGACCATCAACGAATGGCTATGCTGTTGTCTTCTCAATCATCATTTTTCTTTTATTGAAATTCTGTTTGTTGTAGTTATGGTGCGACATTATAAAAAGATATATGCATTTGTTGATAAATTGGTTTATTTCCAAGTAGTGAAAAGGTTTGTGGCCCAGCTGGATGGGTGATTCGACGGTTGTTGTGATGTTCTGCGAATGGAACTCTCTCAATACGAAGCACTTGGAGCCTTTGTTGCCAACGTCTTCAGTTCAAACTTCATTGTGAAATAGGAACTTGAGAAGTTCCGTATGGATGATACACTTATCTGTCTAAACTTTAGTCAACATACTTTTTCAAGTAGATTTAGTTGAGTTGCGTTAAACACATATATACATTTTTCCCTACTTGTTAATAATAGTGCAATCTACAGATAGAATAGACCCCGATGGTCATGACTTCTCACCAGAACTCCACGGAACTTTGACCTGTGGCCAGTCACTAGTGAGTATCAGATTAATTTACAAGAGTTGATATGTGGGGAATCGTTTGAGTACGTATTCATATCAGTTAGAGAACCATTTCCATAATATGAATGACGCCGGTCTACTAATCTGATCGATGTTATCGACCTCATTTACAGTGAATACCTGGTATCCGGTAAATTATACTTCGTTTCCTAATTGCATTTATCATGTGCTTAAGCTGACAAAGTTTGTGTCTGAGTGAGTTTGTTTGTTTAGATGACAAGTTGATTGCAGTTTCGGTAAGAGTTCTTCCTACGAAAGGCTTGTGATATTCCACATTTATAAGGCACGAATACAGAGACTGTGTATCCCAGATGATTTCTGTTATTTCTGTCATTTTCATTACTTATCTTTTTCTCCTCATCATCTTTATACATTTTTAAAACCGTCTGTTCGGTGGTCGTTATTTGCCAGTGCTCTTTTCCTTATTCGTTTTATTCCGTTAATTAGATATTCTGGTTAAGTAGTCAATAGTCGGCTGGTTGGACTATACAGACACTAAAGTAGACCTACCTTTACCCATGGTGCATGAGATGAATTAAATTCACGGTGTAACAACAGACGGCAAGTCACAGAAGCCCATTGATCAAACCGCTGTTAATTCATCTACAGTATGTTCATTTCGCATGAAATAACATGAAAGACAATGTTGAAATATGCCGAGGACTTCCGTGTGTCAATGCAATATCAGAATGTGGCAATAGCATACCGACACTAATATCAAATAGAATTTTCTAATAGATGTAACGCATTCTGTTGTTAATGTTGAATAGAACGATGGGAACATATGAGAATAGCACTCCGTTGGCATACATTGTCTGTATCACACCACCACAACAGTATTTACTAGAGTGTATCGATTCTCTATAGAATGTATTATGCGAAAACGGTGTTTTCTGCGTTTTCGCTATCACAGCTCAGCAGTTTCCAATCGCCATATTGGTCTTCCAGCTTTCAAGTGAATTGGATTCCGTCTACTACTGATTTTAAACGTTTGACTAACTGAGAGATACGTTCAGAGTTGAAGAGAGTGAATGTATAATCCACATATATCCAACATAGCATATTAGCAGGATGAAGCTCTCTAAGAGCGTTATGTTCCAAACTATCCATAAATACGTCTGCTACGTTTCAGGATATTGATGATCCCATCGACAACCACATGTCTAGATTTTACTTTTTTCTTTGCATTTGAATACAGTGGAGGTTAGAAATAACTGAACTTCTCATAGTATTATTTCAATAATCGATAGCTCTGTCATGTTTCTGACTTCAGTTAATTCTTAACTACCTGAAGAGGGGCAACAGTTTACAAACTAGTTATGTCAAAACTAATCAGATGCACATCTTTTTCTATTTGATTTTCGTCCATCTCGCTTCTCACATTCATATGAAGTAGTTTGCGTGGAATCAGACCAATGACTAGTGGAATATAATAATCAAGCTGAATATTTAGATGGTTCATAAATCAGGATGTTCCTTCAGCCAATCATTCTCCAAAATAGAATATCCTTCATTGTGGATTTCAATACTAGCAAATTCTACTAGGATTATTAGGCTTAGACATTTTATTGAGCCATCTGTAATCAGCTAAATATAACTTCCTTCGCGGTACTGCATCAGCTGTATATTCTTCAGTATTATTCTTAATCTTGTCTACAGGTGTCTTGATTTCAGTATACTGAACTCAATATTGGCCAAGTTAATTATAGTTGTGGTTTATTTGTGTCTTGGTCCATTTTGTCTTCACCCATCCACACTCTTCACCTCACTATTATTTCTATCTAGAGATTGTGGTAACAGCTGGGGTGTGATTGGACCATAATTTATCTCTTACATATTCATTCATGCATGTAGATGTTCAGAATTCCGACTGTGAACACACTAATTTGTGTTGTCGAATGTAACTTGCTGATGAAGAACAGTTGACCTCGTGAACACACAGAGAGGCAGTGGAATTATGTAGTGCATCCTTATTTCTGTGTACCTGTAGTCCAGTGGTAGGATGCTCACCAACCACGCATGTGTTCCAGGGTTCGTTCGCCAACTAGAGCACTACTAGATCTCGCTAATTTAGTAGTAAGGCCTCGAAAGGGGGACGGTTGTGCGTGAAACCAGAAATCTCAACCTGTAAAAATAAGCACTTCTTGGTTTCAAGCTTCGAAGTTCTAGCTTGTGGCCCTATTTTTCACTTGGGACGTGAAGCAATAAAATAGTAATGCTTGTATCTAGGAAGTTCGAGAAACGGTTTATTGTGCATCCTATTCGACCACTCATATTCTTCTGATTTTCTCGAAATTATAGCTTATATTATCCACCCTTCGAATTTTTATGATCATGTTTAATCTCAAATTGATTTCCGTAGTTAGTTATCACTCTCCTGACATGGTGATGACGACTAATTAACGCCAGTGGATTGACAAATGTCTGTATTTCTGCTTACAGCAGGATAGATCAATAGAGGTAAGTCTAATCGTCAAACAAATATCCATTTCTACAGGAATGGAATAAACATCGGTGCAGAATAATATGAGTCCATTTCACTTCGTTGGTCGCTATCACTGCTGCAGAACTAGTCTCTCTGATCACAACAGCCTACTCATTAGTCCAGTCAATCATCGACAAGCACATCTCATACGTTGTCTCCAACTCTCTATCAATTCACATGTAACTGAGTGACAAGTTACATTGAAAGAAAGAAAGAAAGGCCTAAGTCAGATTCTTCGAACAAGTACTGTGGAGCTGACGGTTAAAGGGGCCAAATAGTTTGAGCTCTTCAATCTACAAACACTTGATAGACACAGAATGCCGAGTAAACGCGTTGGGATCATTCAAAATAATCATCAGACGAAATAGGATCAAGTCTTCTTTTGTTTTGTGGGGCTATCGCGATAAATTGACCTAAACCTGACCTGTGTGTGCAAAACGAATCTGTCGTTCGACTTCAGTTTCCCCAGTCACCCATCAGGAAGCAACTATTCGCCTTCATTCCCTTCATTCACTTATCTTTTCACGTCCTCTCATTCTTATATTCATCTGACTTCCGTGAGGGATTATCTTTCTTGACTTCGTGAGGTTTATTCACAAAAATACACCATTCTCTTTTCGTTTGATCTTTTGCACATCAAACCGTGATCTTCTCCCATCTATGTAGGCGTCTGGGACTAATCTTTTGTTAACATTCAATTTGACAAGTAATCTTCTCTTTTACAAGATATATAATATTCATGTTATACACTGTATTACCTGAGATACCTTGTCATCCTGATGATTGATCTCACTTTGGCTGTCCTAAATTATTCCGGTTGATAGACAAATGTAAATTGAACTTGAAAATTGACGTATTAGAGATCATAGGTGGTACACAGCTGAGGGGAGGCCAGCTAAATGAGGTGGGTCCACATTATTCTGCACCAACGTTTGCTTTTACTCAAATCGAATTAACAGAAAGAGCTTCTTCATGAAAATATTTATTTGTTTAAATCAGTTTGTCTTCTAAACATCGAGGCAGCGATTCTCGCTCCACAGTTATCAATTCTCATATGTAATACAGGTGACAAAATATTCCAGCGTTGTGTTTGCACTTTTCAACTGATAACGAGATAAATTTGTACACATACAATCGATTATCAGTTGTCTAATCAAAGGCTCCAACTGTCGTTTCAATGAGACAGGAGATTTGCATTTGGTTACATGATTTCATCATGGGCTGACATTAGTTAGACAACCTTTGTGAAACCTGGGAGTACTGACAGCTGTTTCCTCCTAGTTTAGGACGCTTCATCAGAACGCATCTACCGGGATTCGAACCCAGGACCTTCTGGTTACAAGGCGAGCTCGTATACCATTAGGCCACTGGGACCCGATCTAATGGCCCACGAGTTCTAACTTCTGCCAATTCACGACAAGCGCGACCGCTAGTCAATGTCTTCGGTGAGTATTTGTCCTCACACGCGACCTGCTGCACCGTAGTGGTCACGAAGGTTTGCATTTCTTGAACCTGAGGTGAAGCAGAATATGCTTCGATATTTTATAGTAACAAATTTTCAGCACGTTCAAAACAGCTCACAATGAAAGAAAAATTGTAGTTAACCATAAGTTGAAAAAGAAAGTGTTTGAGACATTCACAGTTTCACCATATAAGGAAGGGACATCTGGCGACCCACGTAAGTGTGTTCATTGGCACTTTCTCTTACTGTATTGTTTAAATGCTCACAGCTGTTTGTTGACATTTATCATGTAAATTACAAATAATTCTGCTAAAATACAGATTCAGGTGTTGGTTTGCAGGGATTTGATGGGTTTCAGGGTTTCATCATGAGACGGCGTCGGTCGGAGGACAACTGCTTAGCCAACATGGAGTAGTGGACAGCTGTTTCGTCCACGCCTGACGCTCTTCAACACTACGCGCTCACCGAGATACGAACCCTGGACCTTCTTGTTACAAGGCGAGCTCGTGGACAGTCCAGTACTCGCAAGCTTTCCGATGTTCCCCGTAACCAATGTCAACTCATGATGAATTCCTGAAAGCAAAATACAAATTCCTAAATTCTGCTCAATCTCTGTGCTGTTGTTTCGTCTCCTGTGATTCAATCATTATGAAATGCCACTACAACTAATCATTTCATTTTGGCGTCACTATGGAATTAAATAATCGTAAATTATCCAATTCATAGTGACATTCACAATCTAAGTAAGCTGAAAAAACTGTCATTTGTGCACAGTAAGATTGTTCCATCATTAATCCAATCGGCTTCTCATTAGCTGCATACAGTCTAAAATAATTGACAAGTTTGTGTACAGAATGATTTCAATATACTTGCGAGTGTCCCGTAATGTCAGTTGACTTGAGACATGCAAATCTGATAAACAGTGTTCAGAAATTACATGTGTGGAGCGTGTACACAAAATGTCCAAGTTGAAAGAAGAGAAAATAAACGCCTGCACACAACAATGACGGAGGTGCTTAGAACAGACAAGATGATGCGTAATAAAGATAAGATGACGAGTTACTAATAAGTCGAGTAACAATCTTGCGAGTTCAATTCGAACCAGAGAATTTAGAGACAGGCGGTGGATACAGCATATCAGGGAGTTGAGTATTTTAGAGCCGAATATAATGCATTTGAATAAAAGAGGGAGTGAAGACATAGAGTTCCCGGGACAAGGAACGATAGACGACTGCCGTTTTCTGAACACACAAATCGGGATTCAGGTGTTTGAAAGGCGTTTCCTCAAAAAATGTGAGGACAATCGAACTATTCTACACATTGATAATTCTCAAAGAGTTCATGATATGTATCTCATGACCCGTATCGAAGAGATGTCCACCAATGATATTATTGGAAGCCTTTCTTCCTGTGAGATGTAGGCTTCCCAGTTCTTGTCCATGGAGTGCGATGTGTGTCCTTCTTTCTGTCCTCCTAATGTATCTGCGATAACGGATACATGTTCATTTCTACACATAATTAGAGTTAAAACGACAGGAGTATCTATCGACTGTTGATTGTATTAAAGAGCATGCTGTCTGCTGAACTGGAGCCAACTAAGATGCAGGAATCTCTCAGGTTAGTGAGATATTCAGTATTCTCTCGGCTATTCCTGCAATATTATAATCTTCAAAATCAAGTTGAATAATGATTTGTGATTTGTTTGTCATTTGCACTTTGAATCACATCTTCCCTATTTGATAATGAATTAGTGAAAGTTATCGTTTTTTTCAACATCCCTTCGAAAATCTGTGATACCTCCTCTCCTGAATTTGTAAAACATAGTTTTACCAATGTTCCTTTGTGGCTATTTGAACGAAATACTATTGAAATTTAAGCATTGTGCATTCGATGTAGTTTTCCGGTGAATAGATCTCTGAAGACTACCAACTATCAGCCACTGTATAACTATGTTCAGCAAATGACACTTCCCAGTACTTTCATGTTCCATAGTGAATGCAGTGTCCGAATATGCATCATTGAAGAGTCCGATTAAGCAGGACGCGTGAATTACGTTGTTGCACACTATAAATGTGTCATCGGCCCATCTACATAAGTTGTCTTGTCGACTTCAAGTCTGAAACTTATTCTCTCAAATTTAGACACTAGTAACCACTGGAATGTGTTTAGTCCTTTGTTTTATGTAGACTGAGTTCTACCAGTCTGGTTTGCGATGTGGCCACCATTCTGGATAGCTCGCCATCATGATGCACATTGATTTGATGATATTAGAGGGTTGTAGATAGGCCTTGCTGGCTGGTAAGCACCATCTTGCACGAAATCTAGGTGCAAGGCTAAGATGTAATGCAGAGTATTTGTAGCTCAGGTGGGTGATTTCCATGAAGCTGTGTTCTCTGATCTGCATGGTTTATTTACGAAGCTTACATTGCGCTACTAGGCGACATCTGCAGTGCACACTACAAATCCATGGAGGGAGCTTTCAGATTTCTCCACGAGTTAATAAGTTATCTCTTCTCGTCATTTTGATTGGTTGTTTTTGTTTTTGTTTACTCCCTGTTGCCTACATACATTGGTACTGATTGTTTCTCTGACTTGAACTTTGACCCTTTTTGTGTGAGATAACCTTCTTTTCCGTCGGTAGATTTTGTCTATTTCGATGTGTCTAATGATTGACGATTCACTGGAATACTGGACAGTCTTCTATACGCTGGTTGTCCCAGTCGAATTGATGTCCGTGGTTGTCTGTATGTAATGATATGAGCGAGTGAGTGGATATCATGTATTTTGATGTCTAGCTTGTGTTCATGAATACGAAGACGATGGAGACGTTCACTTACTTTAATGAAGTGTTTTTCGCACTTGTCACAATTGATTCTGTAGATGATGGTGGTTCTGTCTTCTTTCGTTGTTGAGTCTTTTAGTTGACACAGGGCAGGTTGAGTAAGTGATTTTGTTGGTTTAAGTGCGAAGTCAATTGCTAAAGGTTTGAAGAGTCATGCAGTGATTTCTGAGATCTTCTTCATACATGGTGGGTGATCTTCTTTGTGCTATCTTTGTGCATCTTAGCTTTGTTAGGTTGGTTTGAAGGTATATGTCTTTTGATGAAGTTGCATGGCTGTCTGTTCTTCTTGAAGACGTCCGTGAAATATCTTTCTTCAATTTTTCTTAAGGTGGGAGTACTGCGAATAGTGCTGCAATGATTTCCGACTGGCCCTCTTTTTACATGTTATTGGATTAATTATGTTTTATGTCAATATTTTATCTGTGTGAGTTGATTTTCTATCAACTCGAGTTTCTAATTTCCTTGTGGCTTTTCGCTTGACTGCTGAGTCCGAAAATAGGTTTTTGTCCTTGAATTCCTCTTCTCTTGTGAAATTTATGTCGTTGTTAACTCTATTTATTAAGTTGTGAGTTTTGTCCAGCTCGTTTCTGTTGATTATGACAAATGTGTTATCTACTTGACGTATCCAAATTTCGGGTTTGATCCTTAGTAGGATTATGTTTTCCAGACTTTGCATACTGCTTCTCCAATCGAACCTGATATTGGCGATCCCAAAGGTGTTCCTGTAACTTGTTCATATATTCGGTTGTTGAATTTGAAGTACGCTGTTAAGCATAGGTTTGTGCATTCCATCCAACATGTGTGCTTGATTGTTGTGGTGTTGAGGTATTCGTCGCTGCCGAGTAATTGCTCCATTGTATATTTTGCTAGTTTCTGCAATTTTGCATTCCGGAGCCCATATACTCTATGGATTTTCGAGGGAGGTATTTCCAGCTCCCTCAGCGAAAACTGAGTGTCCGTTTCACACAGACTTATAGGATTCCATAAATTAACCATACAAAGAGAGAAGTAAAACGACAAGTTCATCCACCATCAGTCTGTGAACGGTTTACAAATCATCACACCTGCGTTATTTTATCTGAACAGAATACTGCTTGATCTACATGGTATCTTATCTTCACAGCATGTCAGCGACTTTGAGTAATTCGAATGTCGTCATCATTGGGGCTTCAACTTGTGTTCCAAGATTTCTACAACCTCCATATTCATTAGTCTCCGGCAAGCAGTCTGAATAACGATGATTCGACTCAGTATGATACGACTTCCTCTCAGCGCGACACTCTTCAATTTGACCAAACATAGTTCATAATAAGTGCTTCCCCAGGTGGACATGGAAGCCCAATCCACTTCATTGTGAATGCACCTCAAGGTGATCTGAGAAGGATATCTTCATCAAACATCACCTGTAACTATCACACCATACATACATAATGATGCTAAGAGTATACCATCAGAGAAACTGATCCCACGATGTCATCATTTCACTTTGCAAGAAATCTGTTAAAATCTACACTACAAATGCAGGCTAGTCTGTTGCAAATGACGAAGTCATAAACCACAACAGCTTCTCTCTTCGATTTATAGAAAACACACTCTGCTCACAATGGTGCATCCGGCGGTGAAATTCTACCATTCCGCAGTCAACAGTTATCGCCAATCGTGTATCAAGAATCAAAGTGTAAAGCGACTCTCGCACAATGATTCACTTCTCGTTTATTTCTGACTTGAAATAATGTCACACATACTTGTAATCACACACTTGTAATCCGTTCGGAATAACCATTTTACAATTATATTCTAATCCTGTGTAATTTTTGTTTCTAAACCCCTTGTATTCTATATTCCTACATTCAAACTTTCATATCAAGTTGAAAATTATTTTCACCTTCGTTACTATGTGGAATTGAACAAATAAGAATTGAATCCATGTAAACTAATCTATATAACTGCAATTGTACAGCTTTTCAGAATGAAAACGCCGAAAAAGTATCTTTGCTGAACTTCTTGTTCTTTTCAATCTAATGAGATAATGTCCTCATATTTCACGACCTTTCTACACACACACACACACACCTTCAGCACAGTCGTCAATACCATTAACATGTGTTGAATCACCACAGAATTTACTACTTTTCATCTGGACTCCTATTCGTAATCCAAGTCATCTGCTTCCCTAAATCATTCTTAGATTAGACTCAGAGGAATCATTGGCTTACGCCTTTGTTTCTTATGAGACAATTACTAATGTCAATTAGCTTCATTGACGAACTCAGATAAAGGAGTAAGAAGATGTAGTTTGTCTGAAACATGTAATTTATTTTCTCAACACAATTCGGACATTTCGATCATATCTCCTCGATAACTAAGTTTAGACACTAAATCCAATACGACACATACGGAGACATTGGTACAGCTCGTCATCCTTAACATAACCAAACAGGAATATTACAGTCACACTCTTCTCATATCTCACTCACAGATATCTTCAAGTTTTACGAACGTTCACATCCAGCTGTTAGTTTCTGAACTGTCGAAATAAGTAGAAGTGTGAGAAGTTCTACTCCATGCCGTTCCTTTTCTTTTGAGGAAGTAAGAGGTCACCTACCAAAGTCCAGTGTTTTCTTCTGTCTTTGCGTGTCAGCGGTGTTAATGATGTTGTTACTGTCATTATTTACGTGCTATAAGGACAGATCAGCCAGCACATTAAGTTGGTATTCGCTCATAGTCTACTAGGTCGTAGTTCCTGTCATACCAATGTAATAACTGAATTGATTTGTAGCTTCGATACTAAAACTGAATAGACAACTTGATTAAAGACCAGATATTGATTACTCAGTCAGTCCGACTCACGCATAGTCCACGAAAATGAAGATAAAAACAGAATGATTCGAGCTGGTGAAAGAAACTTCAAATTCGACATTACAGTAGACAGTAACGCCATATCACAAGTAAACAGAAGTTAGGATTTAGCGCTTAATAATTTCTTGCTGAAGTAGATAAATACTTAATGGACTTGGTTGTTCAACCTCAACGTCACAGATTCCATACCTTGTGAAGAGTCACAAACGAGGACGAAACAGCCATTCACTACTACCTGTTTTGAATGATCTGTTTAACTGACATTGGCTCGTTACCAAATCTACACGGATATCTCTACAAAAATCCATAATCTAAAATAATAATTATCAGATAGAAATTAGAACAGTGTGAACATGAAACAAGAAGTGAGTTGATCGGGTCGGAGTGGGTGGGCTTAAGGTTGAATGTTCACATACCACTGTGTTCACGCATACTAAGTTCTCTGTAACTATCTATCTAATTAGATAATAACTATTTAACTAACGACCATTTAGGCTCATCAGAGAAACAGGTGGCGAAAAGCAAATGATAAGTGAAATGATCTTGGAGAAAAATGGCACCATAATTAGCTCCCAGGATAGACGACTGGAACACTGGAAAGAGCACTATGAGGAGCAGTTTAATTGGCCCACAGCCACGCTTAACCTGCCGGACATCCAACATCTCTCTGAATGGGTACAGACACAGGTCATCCTTCCTTGATTGAGGTTACTAAAGCTGTCACTAATCTGAAACAAGGCAAAACAGTGGGACCTAGTGGAATGACTCCAGAGGTATTTAAGTACTGTGTATACAGTTTACTGTCTGCATTAACTGAGGTTCTAGGCAGCGTCTGGGAATCAGAGAAAGTCCCATCGGGTTGGTGTTAGTCACTGATCACCCCCATATACAAGAAGTGAGACAAGTCTTACTGTGAAAATCACAGAGGGATTAGCCTGACCAATATATTATATAAAGTCCTAGGCTCAATAATCATGCGTAGACTGAGTGGTGCTAGGGAGGCACAAACATGAGAGAGCCAGGCAGTCTTTAGACCAGGAGGAGGGTGTATTGATTATATCTTCACCCTCCGACAGATTCTGGAACATACGCATTCCTACCGGCATCCAACAACCATCATATTTATTGACCTAAAGGCGGCATTTAGTTCTGTCGACCGAGAGGTTCTCTGGCAATGCTTGGTTGTAAAGGAGTGCCGAGAGAATACATTGCACTGATCAAAGCACTCTTCTCGTACTCATGCATCCAGGTGAGGACTTACGACGAGTTGTCATCTTAAGTGGTTACGACTAGTGGTGTCCATCAAAGGATGCCCATTATCCCCACTTCTATTCAATTTCATCATAGATATACTAATGGACTTAAGCCCAGCTCACTTCAGCGACTCAGGAATTGACTTGCTACCAGGGAGTAATCTCGATGACTCAGAATATGCAGACTATGTAGGCCTTCTGGGCGAGGACGCTGACGAAATGCAGAGTCTTCTGAACACCATGAGGAGCAGTAATTTTCGAATGCTTTTGGCATGCGATTCGCTCCCGTCAAATGTAAGATGATGTTACAGGACTGGACAACACCGACTCCTAGATTAAAAATAGGAAGTGAAGTGATTGTGGACCTTGACCTCTTCACTTACTTGGGAAGTATCATCAGCCCCAACGGGTTATTTTTTTATTTTTGATTTACAGCTTGATTCCACACCGTATTTTTGGTACAAGTATGGAATTTTGTGCATGGATATCGGTAGCCCAAATTTCGCAGGCCGACCATAGATATCAGGTGTGCGCCGGCGTGGGCTCGAACCCCGGACCATATGCATGGTCGGCGAGAGTCCTAACCACTGTGCCACCGACGCACATCGGTTGATCTCTGATGAAATCTCAGTTTTCATACAAAGGGCTAGTTTCGCATTTGTCAGTTTACGCCGTCTCTGGCTTAGTAGACGTGATATCGGACTATCAATCAAAAGGCGGGTGTGCTGCTCATCAGTCCGCTCCGTCCTCCATTATGACTGTGAGACCTGGCCACTGAGAGTGGAAGACATGAAAAGGTTAGCTGTCTTCGATCATAGGTGCCTGCGCTCTATCTCGTGTGTGAAGTGGTATAATAAGGTGAGCGATATTGAGGCTAGGCGTCGAGTGCTAGGTAAGCAGGGGAAATCAATCGACAAGGTGGTGAAGCTACATCGACTGAGACGGTTAGGACATGTGTTACGTATGCTTAGTCATCAGTCTCCTTCCTCAACGAGTAATCCTAGCTGATATAAGGTCAGGCTGAAAAAGAGCTACCGGCAGTCAGACCAAAACATTGCATCAGTCAATAAAATCTACAACAGTTAGTCTAAGCCACGTAGGAAGGTGCAGATTTCCTGACTGGTTGGGGACCTCGAGACGTTTAAAACCAATGGTTGCAAACAATTGATAACATGGCTCAAAATCTTTGTCAATGGCTGACGCAGATGCATCCACACCTTGTGACTTATGATTTCCAATGAAACTATTTTGTTCTCCGTTATTACTATTCTTTTGTCACACACCTCTGTTTACTGTCTCTATTATGAATTTCTTCTACTTTCTTCTCTTGCTTTGTGTGTTAAATGGAGTGTAGCGACTTGAACTGGTGCACATTTGGGCAAAGTTCTATGTCGAAAACGGACAGACAGACAGATCTATCTAAATTTAACCTGGGTGGACTTACAGTTTTTATTCCACCCAATATTGTAGGTTATTACTGCATACAGATTTTTGTCGCTACACATGTATCATTATATAACCTGAAGTTTAAAACAGGGCGGTGAGAATGTGTGTGTTGGTTGTCTCCAAATACACTAGAAATGGTGACCAGTTTCCAACAGGTTCGCCACGACCATTTCTCAGTCTGTAAGCTATAATTACAATGAATCGAAGGATGCTGACTGGTCTACAATAAAAACCGAAATCAATTATCTCTACCAATTTCATTTCGACCAAAAATAGACATCAGATACCTGTTGAATAAATTTCCATTCACGACGCTTAAATATCAGTCGAAGCGTATACAAGTGACAATTCACTTCACTGGTGTAAACTAAGTACATACAATGACCACTTTTGATTACCTACTTGGTTTGACAATTGGAAGTATTGCAGTGTTAGCAATACTCACTAATTCTTTAATCACTTTCCTATGGATTATTTACTTATTCACTGGTGGTACTATTCAAAGACACGAAGACAACTCAGAAAGTGGGAATCGAGGCTTTGTAAATGAATGTCAATCACAATGGCCAAATTGTAGTCTACGACGTTCAACAAAAGTCTATATATTCTTCATTGTACTAGCCGGTTTCACCATTCATCTGACAGATGGTATAAGATATTGCATTATCGGATTTACTGGAATCGATATTCGTGTAATCTATGGCGAATGGTTTTGTAGAATACATATTTTCTTGAAAATTCTTTCCTTGGATGTTTCAGCCTGGTTTTCAGCACTGATGAGTTTAGAAAATGTGCTTCGTATTCATCAGAAGGAAGCTAGTCAATCAACATTTCTCAACTCGAGTCTAGCACTTATTCCTCAAGCTTTATTCGTCTTCTTACTATCTTCAATAACAAGCAGTAAGTCTCTGGTGGTTTGGAGTCAAGATTGTAAAGACTTTTACTTCAGTATGCAATTTTGGTATGGTAGAATTATAATTGGATCAGTTGTGCCAACATTGATCTCAATAATCTCTTCTCTTCTCACCATCAGAATATGCTATAAAAGAGCGACTCAAATGAATTTCAGTCGAAATCGGATTTGTGAATCAGGTGAACGCTTGTCTAGCCTATCTGTTGAATCAGTGAATAGAATATTTGCAGCTAAGATGACACTATTGATGACGTGTATATTTCCTATATGTCAAGTACCATTTTTTGTATTTGTTGTCATAAACAGAGAGTATTGTTGTCTTTCAGCATTTCAAAAGGCTTTAGTTACTGGAGATTACTGTTTTGTCACTTTACAGTTAGTCTTCTGTGTCCTACATACCCTGAAATGTTATCTCCTGATTATATCTTCACCGAATATTAATCGTGATATTAAGCTTATTGTTTCCTTGATAATGACAAGATTGCAGCGATTTCTGTGTCGCAGAATCTAATTAAATTGTTCGTCAAAATTTCATCATTCAATAAATATTGAACATGAATATGTCATTCAGTGAAATGGCTATGCTTTGACTACAGACAGAAAAAGAAATCTTATCTTGATCTTGTCTTCATATTATCAAAGTATTATTTGTCGTATTCGATACATTTCCATCTTCATTTTTGTCTGGTAGATATGTGTAGCTTCCATGCATCAATAAATTGACAAGTAGTGAATGCTTCATCAGATGCTTAATCGACACAATTCATGAGACTATACGACATTTCAGTCAACTGGTAATTGACATCTGAATGTTCTGTTTCATTTGATAATTGTGAAAAGTGCACGAACTTCTTTTTTTCCTTTTAACAGTTATATGTCATGACGAGTTTTCTATTCCATTATCGAATGGCTATGCTGTTGTCATCTCAGATACCACTTTTCTTTTGATGAAATTTCACATGTTGTACTTATGGTATGACATTCAAAACAATATATGGGTTTATCGATAATGGTTATAATATAAATTCATATATTTTCAAGTTGTAGAAAACCTTTGTAGCCCAGGTGGATGGATGATTTGACGGTTGTTGTGGTGTTCTGGGAATTGAACGATATATTTGGAGGCACTTGTGATCTTTTGAGGCTACGTCTTCAGTTCAAACTTCTTTGTGTAATCGAAACTTGAGGGAACTTCTTTGCGGATGTACCACTTATCTGTCTAAACTGAAGTCAACATAAGTCCTCAATTAGTATTAGGTCGGTTGCTTTAAACGCAAATATAAATTTTTTCCAACTTCATAATTATTGTGTAATCTGGAGAAACGACTGACTTAAATGGTCATGACTTCACACTAGAACGCAAAGGAAACTGTGACCTGTAGCCAGTCACTAGCGAGTAGAAAACTGTTTCAGCACGTATTGATATCAGTTAGATAACCATTGAAAATAAACACGGAGTACTGAACAGATGCTTCATCTTAGTTTGTGACGCAAGTGCAATACACAGTGCTCCACAATATAATCGGAGGAATCGCTCAGGTTCAGGAATTTTAAAGTTACCCTCTATCACTTAAAATATCACGATGAAGAAATCTCCAGCAGAGGGATATTTGAAATATGAATATTAAATGCATTAGATGACGGAATTGATTGGTCACTGGTAGGCAAACGAAGTCATTTCCGTATTGAACGGCGTTGCAGCTGATTAAATTTGATCAGTGTAATTGCTACTGTGATGAACAGTCTTGGAGACTCACCACTGTCGTGCATCTTCTTTGAGGTTGTATAAATCTACATTTCGAATTCTCTAGTAGTCGACATTATGGCGTGTTTACAACTTTGAATTCACTGAGATTCAGACGCACATCCTTCAGTGTTATAGTTACATAATACAACACTGAATTATTTTGACGATGTCTGTGTTCTTAGTCATTAGATCGATAATTTGAGGGTATCTGTAGTTACACGATCACTGCTTGACAGTTTCCAATCGTGTTGATATTGTTTTTGGATTTGTTTGAAAATCTCAATAAACTGCTGAAAATGGTAAATGTGTCCATCATTACTGGAGCACACTTTAGAATGAGGTCGAAGATTTGTAGCGCAGGGGTATGTTTAATGCATGGTTATGTATTCGGAGACAGGTGGCTGAATTACCCACGAGGATATTGACTTGGCGACGTTACACAATAAAATAAAACGAAAACAAGTCTGTGGGTCACATAAGAACATCTAAAGGATACTGACATACTCCAGTGAACAATTTGAATTTAATTCATCCCATCCACAGCCGGTAAACGCAGGTCTAATTAAGTGTCTATACAATCGGAACAGGCGACAAATTACTACTAAACCAAAAGATGTAATTAACGAACACACATGGCTGCAGAATTATCAACTGAATGACATTCCAAGCAAAGTTGATTGCTCGTCATCATATCAATTCATTCACAGATCTTCATAATTTGTCTTATGTTTATATATTTCAGCCTCTGCTGTCATTTGTCACAACTTTTCATATCTCATGTATATGTGCTGTGTCATTTCGATTGCATGTCTTCAGTGTTGACTCAACAAACACACATTCATTTTAACCGTCTCTCACCATCTAATCGCATTACTTATCAATACATTCACAATGTCCTATCCACCCTATTCTGTGAATACATGCAAATCAATTCAATCCGATGATCGACTGTTTTTCTTGGTTGATTAACTTCTCAAATTGAGTAATTTCAGGTGTGGATGAACTTTAATGCTCTCATAATCTAAATGACGCCGGCCTACTAGTCTAACCAAAGTATTTGGCCTTATTTACAGTGATTACATGGTATCTGGTAAATTATACTTTGTTTACTAATTGTATCTGCCACATCCTTAGGCTGAAGAAGTTTGTGTCTGAGTGAGTTTGTTTGTTTAGATGACAAGTTGTTTGCAGCCTCAGTAAGAGTTCTTACTACGAAAGACCTCTGATGTTTCTCCTTTGTACACCCCGAATACAGAGACTGTGTATTCCATATGATTTCTGTTATTTCTGTCATTCTCATTACTAATCTCATTCTCATTATCACATTTAGACATTTTTGAAAAAGTTCTGTTAGGTGGTTGTTTGGTAGTTTCCTTATTTGTTTTATTTCGTCAATTACATATTCTGGTCAATTAGTAATTGGTATTAGTATTTGATCACTATTCACCAATGTACTACTGATGAAGACGGTAGAACATATATCGCAAATGTAGAGTGGAGTGAGAAATTCAGTTATGACTCACGAAGGCACACTTCCGAGATGTACGATGAATGGTTATTTTACACTGAACAACATCTGTCAGACAGAGAGACAGAGAGAGATCGATGATATTCCTATGGATTCTTCGTAATGTCGTTTCCTCAAGAAGCTTGGTAATGATCCAATGAAACAAGTAATAGATAGATTCGTTTCTTGTTATGATTATCTTGGTGAGTCATTTGTCGTTCTTCATTCAAAAGCACAAATGAACCCACTGGTAACGAAATCCAATGATGTTATTTTCATGGAAGCTGTTTAGTGTGCATTGGTTTGCACCAGTGTGATATGTATCCATACTTATATATGTATAAATATATATATATATATATATATATATATATATATATATATATAATTAGCCAATCATGTTAAGACTGTCTATTGATTTGTTCACACACTTGTTCGGACATTCATATATATATTTCGCCCTCACACTCCTGTGTGAGACTTTGATTCTCCTTGTGTTTGGAAAATGGAAGTATCATCGCAAACCTAGTGGTCTTCTGATTTCCGTCTTTCTTGTGTCAGGACTATTAAATTCTCGACCAGTACATAACAATAATTTGGCGACGAGTACATAATACAGTGGTAACGTGGTTTGTTAATATATGAGACTGTAAATTATAATAACAATAATAATTTACTTAATTCCATAAATAGCACTGATAATAAAGAATCGAGTTCTCAACACTTATTGCCATACTGCATCTGATTCACTCAAAACATATATCGAGTTCAAAGTGAAATCAACCACAGGAATCTGTCCACATTTACGGTATACAGTCGAAAATACTCGGAGTACAAAGTTGGAATGATAAGTACAATAATAAAAATGATAACTATGGGTTTGTTTGAAACAGTAGTGTTGATTCAGATAGGATATGTTTAGCATGTTATAAATTTTTTGAATCCAATGTTTTGTTGATATAGCAAGGTGAGGAGATAGAGGAAAGTAACAGTTTATTACACAGCCTAAGTGATATTAACGCTGATGGATAATAGACTAACAAAGCAGAAATAAATGAGAGAATTTATAAATATAAGAAGAACAATGACAGTAACGATAGATGGAATAAAAGTGGAGAAAATGTTTCCATTTATTAGTACAAAAAAGGTTAGTCAGTTCATTCGTCCCTGACACTACTTTCATCACACAAAATACATTCCAAATATGGTGTAGTGGAATTTTTATATCTAGGTGTAAGCGCATAAAGTCTTCTGGAATGACTTCTGATTCAACCTGAGGAGACATGAGGTGAAAGCTTTGCGTGATGAGGCGGATGTTCATAGTCTGTTGGAATTCCTTTAGCGAATGTGTTGTCTGAAATCAAGTGCTTGTTGACGACAATGTCAACGATTTGGCTCAATGGGATCCCACCACATGCCCCACTGACATCTAGTCTCCAGAGTTTTATGAAGTATGGTATAGCCTTTGGAATTCAACTTGTGTCCACAGATTACGATCAACAATATATTCACATTGATCGCCAGAAGTCAGTCTGCATACTGTAAATACCCTTCATCACAATCATCAAATCGGAGTATTCCACTTCCATGTATACGTCAAGTTTCATTCAAAGACAACCAGACAAATGTGGACGATAAGAGACAGGACAAAATACACATTAATCACAACGATAATTATCCTCTGACTACAACTTGACTTGATTATTTACGAAAATTATTAGCTGAACACTGCACACATAATATTATTATTATTATTATATCCTTTAGTTCCCAGAGGAACATAGGGCTTCAGGTGCGCACCTCCATTGCCTTCGGTTTTCTGCCAAATCTTTCACTCCGCTCCAAGTCTGCCCACATGCTTTCATCTCCTTCTCGCATGACCTCCTCCAAGTCACCCTTGAACGACCAACTCACCGCCTCCCTTTCGGGTTCCACTGGAGAGTTTGTCTAGTGATGTCGCTTGATGGTTTCCTCAGAGTATGGCTAGCCAATCCATCTCCATTTCTTCCTGCTTATTTGTTTCACAATCGGTTCCTGGTTGGTTCGCTCCCAGAGATCTTTGTTGCTGATCTTTTCTGGCCATCTGATATTGAGTATTGAGCGAAGACAACTGTTGATGAAGGTCTGAAGTTTGTTTGAGATGCTCCTTATGACTCGCCAAGTCTCTGATCCGTATGGAAGCACTGATGTTACATTGGAGTTGAAAATCCGATTCTGGCTTTGATATCCTCGTCAGTTCCGCCTGTAGTTGAAACGTTACTTCCCAGGTAGGTAGGTGAAGGAGGTTGTTTCTTTCAGGTTCCTCCCATTTATGCTGGCTGATTGTTGTCTGTTGTTGTTGTTGCTGTTGGTGTTGGCCAGGAATCTTCATCACCTCTGTTTTATCTATGTTCACTTGAAGTCCTATCTTCTCTGGATGCTTCTTCTGCCAACTTGTTGCTTTTCACTTGCATATCTTCCAGTTTGTGGAAATCAGACATATATCATCGGCGAAGTCCAGATCCTCCAAGTCTCTTTTTGTGTGGATCCATTTTATGCCTGTTTCCTCATTGCCCGGCCCGTTGTCTGTCGCATTATCCAGTCTACTCCAATCAGGAAAATCATTGGTGATAGTAGACAGCCTTGTCTCACTCCCGTCCTCACTTCGAAGGCTTCCGTAAGTTTCCCGTTGTGGATTACTTGGCATGCAGCATTGTCGTATAACTGTTGGATGAGATGTATAATTGTCGATTGGACCCCGTAGTAGCGAAGTAGATGCCAAATCACCTCTCGATCAACGCTGTCGAAGGCCTTTTCAAAGTCGATGAAGTTGAGATAGAGAGGTGACTGCCATTCTAAGCTTTGTTCAATGATGATCCCTAGAAATGCGATTTGATCAATACATGACTTGTTTCTCCTGAACCCAGCCTGTTCCGGTCGAAATTTTTCATCTAGGGCTTGTTTGATTCTCTTTAGGATGATGCGGCTTAGTATTTGGCTTGGAATGGACAGGAGCATAATTCCGCGCCAGTTTTTACATTGACTTAAATCTCCTTTCTTTGGTAGTTTGAATGAGTATTCTTTCTTCCAATCCTCGGGTACTTTGCCCTCTTTCCACACCTTCTCCAGCAGTGGTGTCATCAAGTCCGCTGTTGTCTCTGGGTCCATTTTCAATGCTTTTGCTGGGATTCCATCTGGTCAAGCTGCTTTTCCAACTTTCAACATCTTGATTGCATTCAGGACTTCTGATTTCGTCGGAGGGTCGACGTTCACTGAAAGTCCTGCGTCCGTTGTTAGTATTGTTGGGCGCGTTGTAGGTGGTGGTCGATTTATAAGTCTTTTAAAGTGTTCAGCCCAATGTTTTCTTTGTTCCACCCTTTTGGTGATTGACTTTCCATTGTCATCCTTCACTGGCTTAATCTGTGTTGAACGTTTGCCCGATAGGTGCCTAGTTGTTTGGTAGAGTGTGGCGAGGTCTCCTTTGCCTGCGCTGCAGCTTGTTCTGGCTTCATAATATTTCCTTTCGTCTTCCCTGGCACTCTGGTTCACCATTTTTTCAGCGTATTGTAGCTTGCATTCAACTCCTGTTTTTGTTGCTCGTCGGTGCACTAGATAATCTTTTGTTTCACTATCCTTCCCTCCTCTATTAGTTTCCAAGTGTCCACAGTGAGCCACTGTTTGTCCTGCCTCTTCTTTCTACCTAGAACCTCCATGCAGTTTTGACTCCACACTGTTCTCAAGTTTTCCAAGTGCTTTTCGACGCTGACCTTTTCGCTGGTGTTGATTTGTGTCTCGGCTTTGTCCTTTACGCTTGCAATGAAGATGTCCTTTGTAGCCTGGTCCTTCAGCTTTTGAGTGTTGAACATGGCTTGTGGTCTGTCTGCAGCTCGTTCTTCTTTGAAAGCTTTTAGATTGATTTGGATTGCCCCTTGTACGAGATAGTGGTCTGAGCCAACGTCTGCTCCTCTTCTTACTTTTGTGTCCAGTAGGCGGCGCCTCCACTTCCTTGAGCACTATTGAGGTGAAACCATTTTGGTTTTGGTCTGCCCATCTGGTGACACCCATGTAGCCTTGTGGATATTTTTGTGTTTGTATACACTGCCACCAATCACTAGTTCGTTGAAGGCGCAGAAGTCGGCGAAGAGTTCTCCATTTTCATTCATTCCTCCGATAGCTTCTCTACCCATGATGAGTTCCCTTCCTGTGTTGTCTGGTCCTAGCTTGGCGTTCATGTCTCCCACTAGTAGTTTAATGTCGCCAGCTGGAGTATTGTCCATTGTTGCCTGTAGTTGTCTGTAGAATTCTTCTTTCTTTTCGGGTCTGCATTATTTGTGGGTGCATAACATTGTATGATGGACACTCTCCTTCCTTTGGAGTTGAATCTGGCGGTCATTATCCTGGACGAGATCGCCTCCCATTGCATCAGGGCCTTTGTTTCCGTTGGTGACATCATGATAGCCACGCCCCCGCACACATAATATAAACTCAGTGATTTCATCTTCCACACGTTGACTGAAGATACCTGTTCATCAGAATAACATGATCAGACAGTCTACATACTGATATGTGTAGTTGAATACCACTCACTTCAGTTACATAGACAATTACAAGCTTCATTCATGACGCAGGATTTTACAATTCGTGTCTTTCTACTAACACTTCGCCCACCCCGTATATCTCTCTCTAGTCTGATATTGGAACCAACCAATCGTCGAAAATTTAACTCATGTTAAGAAATTATCATAGAGACAGATCATGTATCCACTCTAAAAATCTGGCCATTATTATCAAGGCGAATAACGAATAATTATCTGTTTCAAGAAACTATCCAAGTTTTGAAGTCATTTTTTTCATTCGAGAGTATAATTAAGGAGAAGGACATGGAAAGTAGCTATTAGTCTACAAATATCAATATACAAAGAGTTGATTGTTCTGTTTTTTACTCAGTCTTTCATACATTCAAACGGAATTCACACGAACCAGTTAGATACTTTGTCCACTTGCCTAAATGAACAGAGATTGACATTCGCTTGAGAACAGATCTGCCTCAATAAACATCTGATGGATTACACTACTAATATACTCAGATGGACTATCGGAACAATCTCGATGGTGGCAATACTCGTCAACTCTTATATCGGTTTACTGTGGATATCCAATCTGTGTGCTTGTTCACAGAGGGGGCGGAACAGTCACTCTATGGAAGGAAATTCCAGTGGTGATCAAAATGAATCACAATCGGAATCATCTCACAATTCATTCGTCGATCTACGAAGGTTCACATGTCACTCATTCTAATTTCTGGATTTGTGATGCATCTTACAGCAGGAGTGAGAGTCGCCCACCTCACTTTGACTGGAAAAGACATACGTGTAATCTTCGGTGAATGGTTCTGTCGAATTCACACATTTTTGACTTTGCTTTCATTGGATACCTATAATTGGTGTTTCGCTCTTCTGTGTTGCGAAAATCTCTTCCCCGTTTTACTCGTCAGAACACACCAATCGACATTTCTGAATTCTGGAAACTTCATCATGATTCAAGTGATGATTGTCATTGCAATTGCATTGACAACAAGTATCTCACCTCAAATTCCATCGAACAAAATGTGCAGTCAGCCCTATCACAGCGTGAATCTTGTGTACAGCAGATTTGTCCTGAGTACACTGCTTCCCTCAATTATTTCAATTGTTTCCTCCACCGTCTTGATTAAAATGATATACAGACGAGAAATGTTAGTGAACAACACTCACCATGAATCTTCCTCACCTATGGAAAATACCTCGAGGGAATCTTCATCACCAGGACGTGGAATCATTGCAGCCAAAATAAAAATAATGACAGCCAGTTTGTTGCTTTTATTTGACATTCTGATTTCTTCATTTTTTCTGAAAAGTAGTAACTGTGGTTGTTTCCCAGTAATTCATAAACCACTAAGGACTGAACAGTATTATTTATTGTCTTTAATCCTGATGCACTGCATCCTACATACACTTCAATGTTTGCTCTTAATGATATCTTCACCAAACATGAATTTCAGCTACCAAATCATATATGTGATGATTCGAAGAATACTGCACCCTAGAAACTGATCACACGATGCAAGAAAGCTTTCAGAGTGTACACCACAACGAGAAGTCCATTATATCTTAAGCTATTGGTGTGTACTATTCCAAAGTAATGATACTGTCGGCTTTATTTTATAAGGTGAATGAATGACACATTGTCTGTACTCGCTGTTTTGCTCTTAACCTATGTGTGACTATAACCTCTTCGCATGAAACAAATATACACGTATTTGTTCACACCTGCTTTCTTCTCTCTCTTTAATTGCCTGTTAGACATACTTATAATCTGGTCTTGTACTTCGTCGATTACTGGAAACTCCCATCCTCGCTCAATGGACAGTAACAACAACAACAACAACAAGAACAACAGCCACAACCTTGTTGGAAGAACCTACAGTGGAGTGAGATTGTTTGAAACATGCTTCACGTATCGTACCTCTGTTATTCACTGTCATGTTTGTGGAAAGTGAAGCTAATCCAATCTCCAAATGACTGTCACTGTATTCGGTCATAATTGATTGTCCTCTATGGGTGTAACACACAGTCTACATACATTTAGTTGACTCGGATTTGCATCTTCATATTTCAAATAAACGAGCTTGTGACGAAATTTTGATTATGTTTTCTCATTTAAATTGTCTAGACTTTTATTGATCTAGATCAAGGTTATCTTCGTCTCCTAATTTGTATCTCTGTAAGTGCTACGCAGAGCTTCAGTTCACAATAAGCAGTGCTTAAGCCATTCGAATCTATCCTGGGTTATTACTTTAGTGACCGTACTGACTGTCTTGCCTCACGATTCACTCAATATCGCTTTGTTAACTAAGTTAAGACTGGCGCCAAATCCAACTCATCACATACGGTAAAACACTGATTCAGCTCATCAGACCTAACATAACCACACAGGAATATTACAGTCACACTCTTCGAATGTCTCACTCACAGATGTCACCAGGTTAATGACTACATCGTGGAAGTCTCAAGCATTAGGAACGTTCACATCCAGCTGTTAGTTTCTTAACTTTCGAAGTAAGAAGAAGTGTGAGAAATTCTACTCCAAATAATCGATGGTTGTGTAATGCAGAAGAAATGATACCAACAGCTATTACAATAATAATGATATCATGAATACAAGCAGATATTTATAGGTGTCGGATCCTCACTGAATTTGCTTCTTTTCAATCGTAATCCAAGTCATTTCCTTTGTGAAACGATTTCAGATTCGACCCACAAGAATCATTGGCTTACGGTTTCGTTTCTTACGGGTCAATTATTCACGAAGATTAGCTCCATTTACGAACTCGAAGAAAAGAGTAAGGAGGTGTAGTTTATCTGAAACATGTAATTTATTTGACCAACTCGATTCGGACATTTCCATCATACACCCAATTGTCATGTATACTCATATGGAAGGCAGGTAGCTGTATGTCATGTATGTAAAGTTGTTTATATATGTAGATGTATGTATGTATGTATGTATGTATGTATGTATGTATGTATGTATGTATGTATGTATGTATGTATGTATGTATGTATGTATGTATGTATGTATGTATGTATGTATGTAGGATATCCGAAGTGTGTCGAGCAAATCAATTACATGTTTCAGATAAATTATTTATTTCTTCACGTTGTTTTTTCGAAAGACAATCATTCGCAACAGAATGGGAGTATGAACACTGTTATTTTCAGTCGGACGTATTCCCTGTACTTGTAGTACACACTATACAGGCTATCTATATGACTCTTAATAGAGCGTAGTTATCTACTTGGCGATAGGCTGAAGACGTGTTGAGGAACTGCACCGATAGACAAATACGTCAAAGAGAGAGAGAGAGGAAGACACTGTTTTCTTAATGTGTGATGATTTTCAAGCAGTGGTGATTCGACAGCTAGTGAAAATACTTACTAAAATCAGAGTCTCAGTCATTCTTCTATGAATTGACACGAATAAGAACAATCTCCACCAGTTCTATGCAGTACAGATGAGAGTATGTTGTCTCCATTCGAAATATGTAACTGCAGCATTAAAATTACTTATATCATCATGGATCGGTGTCACTCGATAGAAAAGTTACATCAACAGATTTGAACCACAACCTTGTTGGCGTCTGCAGTGCATCAAATTATAAAGTACTAATTGACAGAGAAATGCGTCTACCTTCATTACCACTCTCAGTCGAATAATATTGGCGCAATTCACACAGATGTACATGACTGTAGTTATGGAAAAGGCATTTAAACGATTTTTCTGACTTTATTCAGAACACTAGGAAGTATATCAACGAATACAGTTAGTGGATTCGGTGGCAAATAGGAGGACAAATACTCACTAAAGTCATTGGCTAGCGGTAGTGGTGTGTCGTGAATTGGCAGAATTTAGAACTCATGGGCCATTGGCTCGGGTCCCAGTGGCCTAACGGTATACGAGATCGCCTTGTAACCAGAAGGTGCTGGGTTCGAATCCCAGTGGATGAGTACTGATGTAGAGTCCCAAGCCAGGACGAAATAGCTGTCAGTACTCCGAAGTTTTACAAAGGTTGTCTAACTAATGTCAGCTCGCTGGCCTCTCCTCAGCTGTGTACCACCTATGATCTCTAATACGTCAATTTTCAAGTTCAGTTTACATTTGTCTATCAACCGGAATACTTCAAGACAGCCAACGTGAGATCAATCATCAGGATGACAAGGTATCTCAGGAAATACAGTGTATAACATGAATACTATATATCTTGTAAAAGAGAAGATTACTTGTCAAATTGAATGTTAACAAAAGATTAGTCCCAGACGCCTACATAGATGGGAGAAGATCACGGTTTGATGTGCAAAAGATCAAACGAAAATAGAATGGTGTATTTTTGTGAATAAACCTCACGAAGTCAGAAAGATAATCCCTCACGGAAGTCAGATGAATATAAGAATGAGAGGACGTGAAAAGATAAGTGGATGAAGTGAATGAAGGCGAATAGTTGCTTCCTGATGGGTGACTGGGGAAACTGAAGTCGAACGACAGATTCGTTTTGCACACACAGGTCAGGTTTAGGTCGATTTATCGCGATAGCCCCACAAAACAAAAGAAGACTTGATCCTATTTCGTCTGATGATTATTTTGAATGATCCCAACGCGTTTACTCGGCATTCTGTGTCTATCAAGTGTTTGTAGATTGAAGAGCTCAAACTATTTGGCCCCTTTAACCGTCAGCTCCACAGTACTTGTTCGAAGAATCTGACTTAGGCCTTTCTTTCTTTTCTTTCAATGTAACTTGTCACTCAGTTACATGTGAATTGATAGAGAGTTGGAGACAACGTATGAGATGTGCTTGTCGATGATTGACTGGACTAATGAGTAGGCTGTTGTGGTCAGAGAGACTGGTGCGTCAGTCGGCGAACAAACCCTGGAACGCAAGCGTGGTTGCTGAGCGTCATACCACTGGACTACAGGTGCACAGAAATAAGGATGCACTACTTAATTCCACCGCCTCTCTGTGTGTTCACGAGGTCAACTGTTCTTCATCAGCAAGTTACATTCGACAACACAATTTAGTGTGTTCACAGTCGGAATTCTGAACATCTACATGCATGAATGAATATGTAAGAGATAAATTATGGTCCAATCACACCCCAGCTGTTACCACAATCTCTAGATAGAAATAATAGTGAGGTGAAGAGTGTGGATGGGTGAAGACAAAATGGACCAAGACACAAATAAACCACAACTATAATTAACTTGGCCAATATTGAGTTCAGTATACTGAAATCAAGACACCTGTAGACAAGATGAAGAATAATACTGAAGAATATACAGCTGATGCAGTACCGCGAAGGAAGTTATATTTAGCTGATTACAGATGGCTCAATAAAATGTCTAAGCCTAATAATCCTAGTAGAATGTGCTACTATTGAAATCCACAATGAAGGATATTCTATTTTGGAGAATGATTGGCTGAAGGAACATCCTGATTTATGAACCATCTAAATATTCAGCTTGATTATTATATTCCACTAGTCATTGGTCTGATTCCACGCAAACTACTTCATATGAATGTGAGAAGCGAGATGGACGAAAATCAAATAGAAAAAGATGTGCATATGATTAGTTTTGACATAACTAGTTTGTAAACTGTTGCCCCTCTTCAGGTAGTTAAGAATTAACTGAAGTCAGAAACATGACTAAGCTATCGATTATTGAAATAATACTATTAGAAGTTCAGTTATTTCTAACCTCCACTGTATTCAAATGCAAAGAAAAAAGTAAAATCTAGACATGTGGTTGTCGATGGGATCATCAATATCCTGAAACGTAGCAGACGTATTTATGGATAGTTTGGAACATAACGCTCTTAGAGAGCTTCATCCTGCTAATATGCTATGTTGGATATATGTGGATTATACATTCACTCTCTTCAACTCTGAACGTATCTCTCAGTTAGTCAAACGTTTAAAATCAGTAGTAGATGGAATCCAATTCACTTGAAAGCTGGAAGACCAATATGGCGATTGGAAACTGCTGAGCTGTGATAGCGAAAACGCAGAAAACACCGTTTTCGCATAATACATTCTATAGAGAATCGATACACTCTAGTAAATACTGTTGTGGTGGTGTGATACAGACAATGTATGCCAACGGAGTGCTATTCTCATATGTTCCCATCGTTCTATTCAACATTAACAACAGAATGCGATACATCTATTAGAAAATTCTATTTGATATTAGTGTCGGGATGCTATTGCCACATTCTGATATTGCATTGACACACGGAAGTCCTCGGCATATTTCAACATTGTCTTTCATGTTATTTCATGCGAAATGAACATACTGTAGATGAATTAACAGCGGTTTGATCAATGGGCTTCTGTGACTTGCCGTCTGTTGTTACACCGTGAATTTAATTCATCTCATGCACCATGGGTAAAGGTAGGTCTACTTTAGTGTCTGTATAGTCCAACCAGCCGACTATTGACTACTTAACCAGAATATCTAATTAACGGAATAAAACGAATAAGGAAAAGAGCACTGGCAAATAACGACCACCGAACAGACGGTTTTAAAAATGTATAAAGATGATGAGGAGAAAAAGATAAGTAATGAAAATGACAGAAATAACAGAAATCATCTGGGATACACAGTCTCTGTATTCGTGCCTTATAAATGTGGAATATCACAAGCCTTTCGTAGGAAGAACTCTTACCGAAACTGCAATCAACTTGTCATCTAAACAAACAAACTCACTCAGACACAAACTTTGTCAGCTTAAGCACATGATAAATGCAATTAGGAAACGAAGTATAATTTACCGGATACCAGGTATTCACTGTAAATGAGGTCGATAACATCGATCAGATTAGTAGACCGGCGTCATTCATATTATGGAAATGGTTCTCTAACTGATATGAATACGTACTCAAACGATTTCCCACATATCAACTCTTGTAAATTAATCTGATACTCACTAGTGACTGGCCACAGGTCAGAGTTCCGTGGAGTTCTAGTGAGAAGTCATGACCATCGGGGTCTATTCTATCTGTAGATTGCACTATTATTAACAAGTAGGGAAAAATATATATGTGTTTAACGCAACTCAACTAAATCTACTTGAAGAAGTATGTTGACTAAAGTTTAGACAGATAAGTGTTTCATCCATACGGAACTTCTCAAGTTCCTATTTCACAATGAAGTTTGAACTGAAGACGTTGGCAACAAAGGCTCCAAGTGCTTCGTATTGAGAGAGTTCCATTCGCAGAACATCACAACAACCGTCGAATCACCCATCCAGCTGGGCCACAAACCTTTTCACTACTTGGAAATAAACAAATTTATCAACAAATGCATATATCTTTTTATAATGTCGCACCATAACTACAACAAACAGAATTTCAATAAAAGAAAAATGATGATTGAGAAGACAACAGCATAGCCATTCGTTGATGGTCTAGATAACTCGTCATGACATATAACTGTTAAAAGGAAAAAAAGAAGTTCGTGCACTTTTCACAATTATCAAATGAAACACAACATTCAGATCTCAATTACCAGTTGACTGAAATGTCGTATAGTCTCATGAATAGTGTCGATTAAGCATCTGATGAAGCATCCACTTCTTGTCAATTTATTGATGCATGGAAGCTACACATAACTACCAGACAAAAATGAAGATGGACTCATGACGAGTTATCTAGACCATCAACGAATGGCTATGCTGTTGTCTTCTCAATCATCATTTTTCTTTTATTGAAATTCTGTTTGTTGTAGTTATGGTGCGACATTATAAAAAGATATATGCATTTGTTGATAAATTGGTTTATTTCCAAGTAGTGAAAAGGTTTGTGGCCCAGCTGGATGGGTGATTCGACGGTTGTTGTGATGTTCTGCGAATGGAACTCTCTCAATACGAAGCACTTGGAGCCTTTGTTGCCAACGTCTTCAGTTCAAACTTCATTGTGAAATAGGAACTTGAGAAGTTCCGTATGGATGATACACTTATCTGTCTAAACTTTAGTCAACATACTTCTTCAAGTAGATTTAGTTGTGTTGCGTTAAACACATATATATTTTTCCCTACTTGTTAATAATAGTGCAATCTACAGATAGAATAGACCCCGATGGTCATGACTTCTCACCAGAACTCCACGGAACTCTGACCTGTGGCCAGTCACTAGTGAGTATCAGATTAATTTACAAGAGTTGATATGTGGGGAATCGTTTGAGTACGGATTCATATCAGTTAGAGAACCATTTCCATAATATGAATGACGCCGGTCTACTAATCTGATCGATGTTATCGACCTCATTTACAGTGAATACCTGGTATCCGGTAAATTATACTTCGTTTCCTAATTGCATTTATCATGTGCTTAAGCTGACAAAGTTTGTGTCTGAGTGAGTTTGTTTGTTTAGATGACAAGTTGATTGCAGTTTCGGTAAGAGTTCTTCCTACGAAAGGCTTGTGATATTCCACATTTATAAGGCACGAATACAGAGACTGTGTATCCCAGATGATTTCTGTTATTTCTGTCATTTTCATTACTTATCTTTTTCTCCTCATCATCTTTATACATTTTTAAAACCGTCTGTTCGGTGGTCGTTATTTGCCAGTGCTCTTTTCCTTATTCGTTTTATTCCGTTAATTAGATATTCTGGTTAAGTAGTCAATAGTCGGCTGGTTGGACTATACAGACACTAAAGTAGACCTACCTTTACCCATGGTGCATGAGATGAATTAAATTCACGGTGTAACAACAGACGGCAAGTCACAGAAGCCCATTGATCAAACCGCTGTTAATTCATCTACAGTATGTTCATTTCGCATGAAATAACATGAAAGACAATGTTGAAATATGCCGAGGACTTCCGTGTGTCAATGCAATATCAGAATGTGGCAATAGCATACCGACACTAATATCAAATAGAATTTTCTAATAGATGTAACGCATTCTGTTGTTAATGTTGAATAGAACGATGGGAACATATGAGAATAGCACTCCGTTGGCATACATTGTCTGTATCACACCACCACAACAGTATTTACTAGAGTGTATCGATTCTCTATAGAATGTATTATGCGAAAACGGTGTTTTCTGCGTTTTCGCTATCACAGCTCAGCAGTTCCCAATCGCCATATTGGTCTTCCAGCTTTCAAGTGAATTGGATTCCGTCTACTACTGATTTTAAACGTTTGACTAACTGAGAGATACGTTCAGAGTTGAAGAGAGTGAATGTATAATCCACATATATCCAACATAGCATATTAGCAGGATGAAGCTCTCTAAGAGCGTTATGTTCCAAACTATCCATAAATACGTCTGCTACGTTTCAGGATATTGATGATCCCATCGACAACCACATGTCTAGATTTTACTTTTTTCTTTGCATTTGAATACAGTGGAGGTTAGAAATAACTGAACTTCTAATAGTATTATTTCAATAATCGATAGCTCTGTCATGTTTCTGACTTCAGTTAATTCTTAACTACCTGAAGAGGGGCAACAGTTTACAAACTAGTTATGTCAAAACTAATCAGATGCACATCTTTTTCTATTTGATTTTCGTCCATCTCGCTTCTCACATTCATATGAAGTAGTTTGCGTGGAATCAGACCAATGGCTAGTGGAATATAATAATCAAGCTGAATATTTAGATGGTTCATAAATCAGGATGTTCCTTCAGCCAATCATTCTCCAAAATAGAATATCCTTCATTGTGGATTTCAATAGTAGCACATTCTACTAGGATTATTAGGCTTAGACATTTTATTGAGCCATCTGTAATCAGCTAAATATAACTTCCTTCGCGGTACTGCATCAGCTGTATATTCTTCAGTATTATTCTTAATCTTGTCTACAGGTGTCTTGATTTCAGTATACTGAACTCAATATTGGCCAAGTTAATTATAGTTGTGGTTTATTTGTGTCTTGGTCCATTTTGTCTTCACCCATCCACACTCTTCACCTCACTATTATTTCTATCTAGAGATTGTGGTAACAGCTGGGGTATGATTGGACCATAATTTATCTCTTACATATTCATTCATGCATGTAGATGTTCAGAATTCCGACTGTGAACACACTAATTTGTGTTGTCGAATGTAACTTGCTGATGAAGAACAGTTGACCTCGTGAACACACAGAGAGGCAGTGGAATTATGTAGTGCATCCTTATTTCTGTGTACCTGTAGTCCAGTGGTAGGATGCTCACCAACCACGCATGTGTTCCAGGGTTCGTTCGCCAACTAGAGCACTACTAGATCTCGCTAATTTAGTAGTAAGGCCTCGAAAGGGGGACGGTTGTGCGTGAAACCAGAAATCTCAACCTGTAAAAATAAGCACTTCTTGGTTTCAAGCTTCGAAGTTCTAGCTTGTGGCCCTATTTTTCACTTGGGACGTGAAGCAATAAAATAGTAATGCTTGTATCTAGGAAGTTCGAGAAACGGTTTATTGTGCATCCTATTCGACCACTCATATTCTTCTGATTTTCTCGAAATTATAGCTTATATTATCCACCCTTCGAATTTTTATGATCATGTTTAATCTCAAATTGATTTCCGTAGTTAGTTATCACTCTCCTGACATGGTGATGACGACTAATTAACGCCAGTGGATTGACAAATGTCTGTATTTCTGCTTACAGCAGGATAGATCAATAGAGGTAAGTCTAATCGTCAAACAAATATCCATTTCTACAGGAATGGAATAAACATCGGTGCAGAATAATATGAGTCCATTTCACTTCGTTGGTCGCTATCACTGCTGCAGAACTAGTCTCTCTGATCACAACAGCCTACTCATTGGTGCAGTCAATCATCGACAAGCACACCTCATTCGTTGTCTCCAACTGTGTATACCAATTCATATGTAACTGAGTGACCAGTTACATTGAAAGAATAGAAAGAAAGGCCTAAGTCAGATTCTTGGATCAGGTACCGTGGAGCTGACGGTTAAAGGGGCGAAAGAGTTTGAGCTCTTCAATCTACAAACACTTGATAGACACAGAATGCCGAGTAAACGCGTTGGGATCATTCAAAATAATCATCAGACGAAATAGGATCAAGTCTTCTTTTGTTTTGTGGGGCTATCGCGATAAATTGACCTAAACCTGACCTGTGTGTGCAAAACGAATCTGTCGTTCGACTTCAGTTTCCCCAGTCACCCATCAGGAAGCAACTATTCGCCTTCATTCACTTCATTCACTTATCTTTTCACGTCCTCTCATTCTTATATTCATCTGACTTCCGTGAGGGATTATCTTTCTTGACTTCGTGAGGTTTATTCACAAAAATACACCATTCTCTTTTCGTTTGATCTTTTGCACATCAAACCGTGATCTTCTCCCATCTATGTAGGCGTCTGGGACTAATCTTTTGTTAACATTCAATTTGACAAGTAATCTTCTCTTTTACAAGATATATAATATTCATGTTATACACTGTATTACCTGAGATACCTTGTCATCCTGATGATTGATCTCACTTTGGCTGTCCTAAATTATTCCGGTTGATAGACAAATGTAAATTGAACTTGAAAATTGACGTATTAGAGATCATAGGTGGTACACAGCTGAGGGGAGGCCAGCTAAATGAGGTGGGTCCACATTATTCTGCACCAACGTTTGCTTTTACTCAAATCGAATTAACAGAAAGAGCTTCTTCATGAAAATATTTATTTGTTTAAATCAGTTTGTCTTCTAAACATCGAGGCAGCGATTCTCGCTCCACAGTTATCAATTCTCATATGTAATACAGGTGACAAAATATTCCAGCGTTGTGTTTGCACTTTTCAACTGATAACGAGATAAATTTGTACACATACAATCGATTATCAGTTGTCTAATCAAAGGCTCCAACTGTCGTTTCAATGAGACAGGAGATTTGCATTTGGTTACATGATTTCATCATGGGCTGACATTAGTTAGACAACCTTTGTGAAACCTGGGAGTACTGACAGCTGTTTCCTCCTAGTTTAGGACGCTTCATCAGAACGCATCTACCGGGATTCGAACCCAGGACCTTCTGGTTACAAGGCGAGCTCGTATACCATTAGGCCACTGGGACCCGATCTAATGGCCCACGAGTTCTAACTTCTGCCAATTCACGACAAGCGCGACCGCTAGTCAATGTCTTCGGTGAGTATTTGTCCTCACACGCGACCTGCTGCACCGTAGTGGTCACGAAGGTTTGCATTTCTTGAACCTGAGGTGAAGCAGAATATGCTTCGATATTTTATAGTAACAAATTTTCAGCACGTTCACAACAGCTCACAATGAAAGAAAAATTGTAGTTAACCATAAGTTGAAAAAGAAAGTGTTTGAGACATTCACAGTTTCACCATATAAGGAAGGGACATCTGGCGACCCACGTAAGTGTGTTCATTGGCACTTTCTCTTACTGTATTGTTTAAATGCTCACAGCTGTTTGTTGACATTTATCATGTAAATTACAAATAATTCTGCTAAAATACAGATTCAGGTGTTGGTTTGCAGGGATTTGATGGGTTTCAGGGTTTCATCATGAGACGGCGTCGGTCGGAGGACAACTGCTTAGCCAACATGGAGTAGTGGACAGCTGTTTCGTCCACGCCTGACGCTCTTCAACACTACGCGCTCACCGAGATACGAACCCTGGACCTTCTTGTTACAAGGCGAGCTCGTGGACAGTCCAGTACTCGCAAGCTTTCCGATGTTCCCCGTAACCAATGTCAACTCATGATGAATTCCTGAAAGCAAAATACAAATTCCTAAATTCTGCTCAATCTCTGTGCTGTTGTTTCGTCTCCTGTGATTCAATCATTATGAAATGCCACTACAACTAATCATTTCATTTTGGCGTCACTATGGAATTAAATAATCGTAAATTATCCAATTCATAGTGACATTCACAATCTAAGTAAGCTGAAAAAACTGTCATTTGTGCACAGTAAGATTGTTCCATCATTAATCCAATCGGCTTCTCATTAGCTGCATACAGTCTAAAATAATTGACAAGTTTGTGTACAGAATGATTTCAATATACTTGCGAGTGTCCCGTAATGTCAGTTGACTTGAGACATGCAAATCTGATAAACAGTGTTCAGAAATTACATGTGTGGAGCGTGTACACAAAATGTCCAAGTTGAAAGAAGAGAAAATAAACGCCTGCACACAACAATGACGGAGGTGCTTAGAACAGACAAGATGATGCGTAATAAAGATAAGATGACGAGTTACTAATAAGTCGAGTAACAATCTTGCGAGTTCAATTCGAACCAGAGAATTTAGAGACAGGCGGTGGATACAGCATATCAGGGAGTTGAGTATTTTAGAGCCGAATATAATGCATTTGAATAAAAGAGGGAGTGAAGACATAGAGTTCCCGGGACAAGGAACGATAGACGACTGCCGTTTTCTGAACACACAAATCGGGATTCAGGTGTTTGAAAGGCGTTTCCTCAAAAAATGTGAGGACAATCGAACTATTCTACACATTGATAATTCTCAAAGAGTTCATGATATGTATCTCATGACCCGTATCGAAGAGATGTCCACCAATGATATTATTGGAAGCCTTTCTTCCTGTGAGATGTAGGCTTCCCAGTTCTTGTCCATGGAGTGCGATGTGTGTCCTTCTTTCTGTCCTCCTAATGTATCTGCGATAACGGATACATGTTCATTTCTACACATAAGTGGACTTAAAACGACAGGTGTATCTATCGACTGTTGATTGTATTAAAGAGCATGCTGTCTGCTGAACTGGAGCCAACTAAGATGCAGGAATCTCTCAGGTTAGTGAGATATTCAGTATTCTCTCGGCTATTCCTGCAATATTATAATCTTCAAAATCAAGTTGAACGGTGATTTGTGATTTGTTTGTCATTTGCACTTTGAATCACATCTTCCCTATTTGATAATGAATTAGTGAAAGTTATCGTTTTTTTCAACATCCCTTCGAAAATCTGTGATACCTCCTCTCCTGAATTTGTAAAACATAGTTTTACCAATGTTCCTTTGTGGCTATTTGAACGAAATACTATTGAAATTTAAGCATTGTGCATTCGATGTAGTTTTCCGGTGAATAGATCTCTGAAGACTACCAACTATCAGCCACTGTATAACTATGTTCAGCAAATGACACTTCCCAGTACTTTCATGTTCCATAGTGAATGCAGTGTCCGAATATGCATCATTGAAGAGTCCGATTAAGCAGGACGCGTGAATTACGTTGTTGCACACTATAAATGTGTCATCGGCCCATCTACATAAGTTGTCTTGTCGACTTCAAGTCTGAAACTTATTCTCTCAAATTTAGACACTAGTAACCACTGGAATGTGTTTAGTCCTTTGTTTTATGTAGACTGAGTTCTACCAGTCTGGTTTGCGATGTGGCCACCATTCTGGATAGCTCGCCATCATGATGCACATTGATTTGATGATATTAGAGGGTTGTAGATAGGCCTTGCTGGCTGGTAAGCACCATCTTGCACGAAATCTAGGTGCAAGGCTAAGATGTAATGCAGAGTATTTGTAGCTCAGGTGGGTGATTTCCATGAAGCTGTGTTCTCTGATCTGCATGGTTTATTTACGAAGCTTACATTGCGCTACTAGGCGACATCTGCAGTGCACACTACAAATCCATGGAGGGAGCTTTCAGATTTCTCCACGAGTTAATAAGTTATCTCTTCTCGTCATTTTGATTGGTTGTTTTTGTTTTTGTTTACTCCCTGTTGCCTACATACATTGGTACTGATTGTTTCTCTGACTTGAACTTTGACCCTTTTTGTGTGAGATAACCTTCTTTTCCGTCGGTAGATTTTGTCTATTTCGATGTGTCTAATGATTGACGATTCACTGGAATACTGGGCAGTCTTCTATACGCTGGTTGTCCCAGTCGAATTGATGTCCGTGGTTGTCTGTATGTAATGATATGAGCGAGTGAGTGGATATCATGTATTTTGATGTCTAGCTTGTGTTCATGAATACGAAGACGATGGAGACGTTCACTTACTTTAATGAAGTGTTTTTCGCACTTGTCACAATTGATTCTGTAGATGATGGTGGTTCTGTCTTCTTTCGTTGTTGAGTCTTTTAGTTGACACAGGGCAGGTTGAGTAAGTGATTTTGTTGGTTTAAGTGCGAAGTCAATTGCTAAAGGTTTGAAGAGTCATGCAGTGATTTCTGAGATCTTCTTCATACATGGTGGGTGATCTTCTTTGTGCTATCTTTGTGCATCTTAGCTTTGTTAGGTTGGTTTGAAGGTATATGTCTTTTGATGAAGTTGCATGGCTGTCTGTTCTTCTTGAAGACGTCCGTGAAATATCTTTCTTCAATTTTTCTTAAGGTGGGAGTACTGCGAATAGTGCTGCAATGATTTCCGACTGGCCCTCTTTTTACATGTTATTGGATTAATTATGTTTTATGTCAATATTTTATCTGTGTGAGTTGATTTTCTATCAACTCGAGTTTCTAATTTCCTTGTGGCTTTTCGCTTGACTGCTGAGTCCGAAAATAGGTTTTTGTCCTTGAATTCCTCTTCTCTTGTGAAATTTATGTCGTTGTTAACTCTATTTATTAAGTTGTGAGTTTTGTCCAGCTCGTTTCTGTTGATTATGACAAATGTGTTATCTACTTGACGTATCCAAATTTCGGGTTTGATCCTTAGTAGGATTATGTTTTCCAGACTTTGCATACTGCTTCTCCAATCGAACCTGATATTGGCGATCCCAAAGGTGTTCCTGTAACTTGTTCATATATTCGGTTGTTGAATTTGAAGTACGCTGTTAAGCATAGGTTTGTGCATTCCATCCAACATGTGTGCTTGATTGTTGTGGTGTTGAGGTATTCGTCGCTGCCGAGTAATTGCTCCATTGTATATTTTGCTAGTTTCTGCAATTTTGCATTCCGGAGCCCATATACTCTATGGATTTTCGAGGGAGGTATTTCCAGCTCCCTCAGCGAAAACTGAGTGTCCGTTTCACACAGACTTATAGGATTCCATAAATTAACCATACAAAGAGAGAAGTAAAACGACAAGTTCATCCACCATCAGTCTGTGAACGGTTTACAAATCATCACACCTGCGTTATTTTATCTGAACAGAATACTGCTTGATCTACATGGTATCTTATCTTCACAGCATGTCAGCGACTTTGAGTAATTCGAATGTCGTCATCATTGGGGCTTCAACTTGTGTTCCAAGATTTCTACAACCTCCATATTCATTAGTCTCCGGCAAGCAGTCTGAATAACGATGATTCGACTCAGTATGATACGACTTCCTCTCAGCGCGACACTCTTCAATTTGACCAAACATAGTTCATAATAAGTGCTTCCCCAGGTGGACATGGAAGCCCAATCCACTTCATTGTGAATGCACCTCAAGGTGATCTGAGAAGGATATCTTCATCAAACATCACCTGTAACTATCACACCATACATACATAATGATGCTAAGAGTATACCATCAGAGAAACTGATCCCACGATGTCATCATTTCACTTTGCAAGAAATCTGTTAAAATCTACACTACAAATGCAGGCTAGTCTGTTGCAAATGACGAAGTCATAAACCACAACAGCTTCTCTCTTCGATTTATAGAAAACACACTCTGCTCACAATGGTGCATCCGGCGGTGAAATTCTACCATTCCGCAGTCAACAGTTATCGCCAATCGTGTATCAAGAATCAAAGTGTAAAGCGACTCTCGCACAATGATTCACTTCTCGTTTATTTCTGACTTGAAATAATGTCACACATACTTGTAATCACACACTTGTAATCCGTTCGGAATAACCATTTTACAATTATATTCTAATCCTGTGTAATTTTTGTTTCTAAACCCCTTGTATTCTATATTCCTACATTCAAACTTTCATATCAAGTTGAAAATTATTTTCACCTTCGTTACTATGTGGAATTGAACAAATAAGAATTGAATCCATGTAAACTAATCTATATAACTGCAATTGTACAGCTTTTCAGAATGAAAACGCCGAAAAAGTATCTTTGCTGAACTTCTTGTTCTTTTCAATCTAATGAGATAATGTCCTCATATTTCACGACCTTTCTACACACACACACACACACCTTCAGCACAGTCGTCAATACCATTAACATGTGTTGAATCACCACAGAATTTACTACTTTTCATCTGGACTCCTATTCGTAATCCAAGTCATCTGCTTCCCTAAATCATTCTTAGATTAGACTCAGAGGAATCATTGGCTTACGCCTTTGTTTCTTATGAGACAATTACTAATGTCAATTAGCTTCATTGACGAACTCAGATAAAGGAGTAAGAAGATGTAGTTTGTCTGAAACATGTAATTTATTTTCTCAACACAATTCGGACATTTCGATCATATCTCCTCGATAACTAAGTTTAGACACTAAATCCAATACGACACATACGGAGACATTGGTACAGCTCGTCATCCTTAACATAACCAAACAGGAATATTACAGTCACACTCTTCTCATATCTCACTCACAGATATCTTCAAGTTTTACGAACGTTCACATCCAGCTGTTAGTTTCTGAACTGTCGAAATAAGTAGAAGTGTGAGAAGTTCTACTCCATGCCGTTCCTTTTCTTTTGAGGAAGTAAGAGGTCACCTACCAAAGTCCAGTGTTTTCTTCTGTCTTTGCGTGTCAGCGGTGTTAATGATGTTGTTACTGTCATTATTTACGTGCTATAAGGACAGATCAGCCAGCACATTAAGTTGGTATTCGCTCATAGTCTACTAGGTCGTAGTTCCTGTCATACCAATGTAATAACTGAATTGATTTGTAGCTTCGATACTAAAACTGAATAGACAACTTGATTAAAGACCAGATATTGATTACTCAGTCAGTCCGACTCACGCATAGTCCACGAAAATGAAGATAAAAACAGAATGATTCGAGCTGGTGAAAGAAACTTCAAATTCGACATTACAGTAGACAGTAACGCCATATCACAAGTAAACAGAAGTTAGGATTTAGCGCTTAATAATTTCTTGCTGAAGTAGATAAATACTTAATGGACTTGGTTGTTCAACCTCAACGTCACAGATTCCATACCTTGTGAAGAGTCACAAACGAGGACGAAACAGCCATTCACTACTACCTGTTTTGAATGATCTGTTTAACTGACATTGGCTCGTTACCAAATCTACACGGATATCTCTACAAAAATCCATAATCTAAAATAATAATTATCAGATAGAAATTAGAACAGTGTGAACATGAAACAAGAAGTGAGTTGATCGGGTCGGAGTGGGTGGGCTTAAGGTTGAATGTTCACATACCACTGTGTTCACGCATACTAAGTTCTCTGTAACTATCTATCTAATTAGATAATAACTATTTAACTAACGACCATTTAGGCTCATCAGAGAAACAGGTGGCGAAAAGCAAATGATAAGTGAAATGATCTTGGAGAAAAATGGCACCATAATTAGCTCCCAGGATAGACGACTGGAACACTGGAAAGAGCACTATGAGGAGCAGTTTAATTGGCCCACAGCCACGCTTAACCTGCCGGACATCCAACATCTCTCTGAATGGGTACAGACACAGGTCATCCTTCCTTGATTGAGGTTACTAAAGCTGTCACTAATCTGAAACAAGGCAAAACAGTGGGACCTAGTGGAATGACTCCAGAGGTATTTAAGTACTGTGTATACAGTTTACTGTCTGCATTAACTGAGGTTCTAGGCAGCGTCTGGGAATCAGAGAAAGTCCCATCGGGTTGGTGTTAGTCACTGATCACCCCCATATACAAGAAGTGAGACAAGTCTTACTGTGAAAATCACAGAGGGATTAGCCTGACCAATATATTATATAAAGTCCTAGGCTCAATAATCATGCGTAGACTGAGTGGTGCTAGGGAGGCACAAACATGAGAGAGCCAGGCAGTCTTTAGACCAGGAGGAGGGTGTATTGATTATATCTTCACCCTCCGACAGATTCTAAAACATACGCATTCCTACCGGCATCCAACAACCATCATATTTATTGACCTAAAGGCGGCATTTAGTTCTGTCGACCGAGAGGTTCTCTGGCAATGCTTGGTTGTAAAGGAGTGCCGAGAGAATACATTGCACTGATCAAAGCACTCTTCTCGAACTCATGCATCCAGGTGAGGACTTACGACGAGTTGTCATCTTAAGTGGTTACGACTAGTGGTGTCCATCAAAGGATGCCCATTATCCCCACTTCTATTCAATTTCATCATAGATATACTAATGGACTTAAGCCCAGCTCACTTCAGCGACTCAGGAATTGACTTGCTACCAGGGAGTAATCTCGATGACTCAGAATATGCAGACTATGTAGGCCTTCTGGGCGAGGACGCTGACGAAATGCAGAGTCTTCTGAACACCATGAGGAGCAGTAATTTTCGAATGCTTTTGGCATGCGATTCGCTCCCGTCAAATGTAAGATGATGTTACAGGACTGGACAACACCGACTCCTAGATTAAAAATAGGAAGTGAAGTGATTGTGGACCTTGACCTCTTCACTTACTTGGGAAGTATCATCAGCCCCAACGGGTTATTTTTTTATTTTTGATTTACAGCTTGATTCCACACCGTATTTTTGGTACAAGTATGGAATTTTGTGCATGGATATCGGTAGCCCAAATTTCGCAGGCCGACCATAGATATCAGGTGTGCGCCGGCGTGGGCTCGAACCCCGGACCATATGCATGGTCGGCGAGAGTCCTAACCACTGTGCCACCGACGCACATCGGTTGATCTCTGATGAAATCTCAGTTTTCATACAAAGGGCTAGTTTCGCATTTGTCAGTTTACGCCGTCTCTGGCTTAGTAGACGTGATATCGGACTATCAATCAAAAGGCGGGTGTGCTGCTCATCAGTCCGCTCCGTCCTCCATTATGACTGTGAGACCTGGCCACTGAGAGTGGAAGACATGAAAAGGTTAGCTGTCTTCGATCATAGGTGCCTGCGCTCTATCTCGTGTGTGAAGTGGTATAATAAGGTGAGCGATATTGAGGCTAGGCGTCGAGTGCTAGGTAAGCAGGGGAAATCAATCGACAAGGTGGTGAAGCTACATCGACTGAGACGGTTAGGACATGTGTTACGTATGCCTAGTCATCAGTCTCCTTCCTCAACGAGTAATCCTAGCTGATATAAGGTCAGGCTGAAAAAGAGCTACCGGCAGTCAGACCAAAACATTGCATCAGTCAATAAAATCTACAACAGTTAGTCTAAGCCACGTAGGAAGGTGCAGATTTCCTGACTGGTTGGGGACCTCGAGACGTTTAAAACCAATGGTTGCAAACAATTGATAACATGGCTCAAAATCTTTGTCAATGGCTGACGCAGATGCATCCACACCTTGTGACTTATGATTTCCAATGAAACTATTTTGTTCTCCGTTATTACTATTCTTTTGTCACACACCTCTGTTTACTGTCTCTATTATGAATTTCTTCTACTTTCTTCTCTTGCTTTGTGTGTTAAATGGAGTGTAGCGACTTGAACTGGTGCACATTTGGGCAAAGTTCTATGTCGAAAACGGACAGACAGACAGATCTATCTAAATTTAACCTGGGTGGACTTACAGTTTTTATTCCACCCAATATTGTAGGTTATTACTGCATACAGATTTTTGTCGCTACACATGTATCATTATATAACCTGAAGTTTAAAACAGGGCGGTGAGAATGTGTGTGTTGGTTGTCTCCAAATACACTAGAAATGGTGACCAGTTTCCAACAGGTTCGCCACGACCATTTCTCAGTCTGTAAGCTATAATTACAATGAATCGAAGGATGCTGACTGGTCTACAATAAAAACCGAAATCAATTATCTCTACCAATTTCATTTCGACCAAAAATAGACATCAGATACCTGTTGAATAAATTTCCATTCACGACGCTTAAATATCAGTCGAAGCGTATACAAGTGACAATTCACTTCACTGGTGTAAACTAAGTACATACAATGACCACTTTTGATTACCTACTTGGTTTGACAATTGGAAGTATTGCAGTGTTAGCAATACTCACTAATTCTTTAATCACTTTCCTATGGATTATTTACTTATTCACTGGTGGTACTATTCAAAGACACGAAGACAACTCAGAAAGTGGGAATCGAGGCTTTGTAAATGAATGTCAATCACAATGGCCAAATTGTAGTCTACGACGTTCAACAAAAGTCTATATATTCTTCATTGTACTAGCCGGTTTCACCATTCATCTGACAGATGGTATAAGATATTGCATTATCGGATTTACTGGAATCGATATTCGTGTAATCTATGGCGAATGGTTTTGTAGAATACATATTTTCTTGAAAATTCTTTCCTTGGATGTTTCAGCCTGGTTTTCAGCACTGATGAGTTTAGAAAATGTGCTTCGTATTCATCAGAAGGAAGCTAGTCAATCAACATTTCTCAACTCGAGTCTAGCACTTATTCCTCAAGCTTTATTCGTCTTCTTACTATCTTCAATAACAAGTAGTAAGTCTCTAGTGGTTTGGAGTCGAGATTGTAAAGACTTTTACTTCAGTATGCAATTTTGGTATGTCAGAATTATAATTGGATTAGTTGTGCCAACATTGATCTCAATAATCTCTTCTCTTCTCACCATCAGAATATGCTATAAAAGAGCGACTCAATTGAATTTCAGTCGAAATCGGATTTGTGAATCAGGTGAACGCTTGTCTAGCCTATCTGTTGAATCAGTGAATAGAATATTTGCAGCTAAGATGACACTATTGATGACGTGTATATTTCCTATATGTCAAGTACCATTTTTTGTATTTGTTGTCATAAACAGAGACTATTGTTGTCTTTCAGCATTTCAAAAGGCTTTAGTTACTGGAGATTACTGTTTTGTCACTTTACAGTTAGTCTTCTGTGTCCTACATACCCTGAAATGTTATCTCCTGATTATATCTTCACCGAATATTAATCGTGATATTAAGCTTATTGTTTCCTTGATAATGACAAGATTGCAGCGATTTCTGTGTCGCAGAATCTAATTAAATTGTTCGCCAAAATTTCATCATTCAATAAATATTGAACATGAATATGTCATTCAGTGAAATGGCTATGCTTTGACTACAGACAGAAAAAGAAATCTTATCTTGATCTTGTCTTCATATTATCAAAGTATTATTTGTCGTATTCGATACATTTCCATCTTCATTTTTGTCTGGTAGATATGTGTAGCTTCCATGCATCAATAAATTGACAAGTAGTGAATGCTTCATCAGATGCTTAATCGACACAATTCATGAGACTATACGACATTTCAGTCAACTGGTAATTGACATCTGAATGTTGTGTTTCATTTGATAATTGTGAAAAGTGCACGAACTTCTTTTTTTCCTTTTAACAGTTATATGTCATGACGAGTTTTCTATTCCATCAACGAATGGCTATGCTGTTGTCATCTCAGATACCACTTTTCTTTTGATGAAATTTCACATGTTGTACTTATGGTATGACATTCAAAACAATATATGGGTTTATCGATAATGGTTATAATATAAATTCATATATTTTCAAGTTGTAGAAAACCTTTGTAGCCCAGGTGGATGGATGATTTGACGGTTGTTGTGGTGTTCTGGGAATTGAACGATATATTTGGAGGCACTTGTGATCTTTTGAGGCTACGTCTTCAGTTCAAACTTCTTTGTGTAATCGAAACTTGAGGGAACTTCTTTGCGGATGTACCACTTATCTGTCTAAACTGAAGTCAACATAAGTCCTCAATTAGTATTAGGTCGGTTGCTTTAAACGCAAATATAAATTTTTTCCAACTTCATAATTATTGTGTAATCTGGAGAAACGACTGACTTAAATGGTCATGACTTCACACTAGAACGCAAAGGAAACTGTGACCTGTAGCCAGTCACTAGCGAGTAGAAAACTGTTTCAGCACGTATTGATATCAGTTAGATAACCATTGAAAATAAACACGGAGTACTGAACAGATGCTTCATCTTAGTTTGTGACGCAAGTGCAATACACAGTGCTCCACAATATAATCGGAGGAATCGCTCAGGTTCAGGAATTTTAAAGTTACCCTCTATCACTTAAAATATCACGATGAAGAAATCTCCAGCAGAGGGATATTTGAAATATGAATATTAAATGCATTAGATGACGGAATTGATTGGTCACTGGTAGGCAAACGAAGTCATTTCCGTATTGAACGGCGTTGCAGCTGATTAAATTTGATCAGTGTAATTGCTACTGTGATGAACAGTCTTGGAGACTCACCACTGTCGTGCATCTTCTTTGAGGTTGTATAAATCTACATTTCGAATTCTCTAGTAGTCGACATTATGGCGTGTTTACAACTTTGAATTCACTGAGATTCAGACGCACATCCTTCAGTGTTATAGTTACATAATACAACACTGAATTATTTTGACGATGTCTGTGTTCTTAGTCATTAGATCGATAATTTGAGGGTATCTGTAGTTACACGATCACTGCTTGACAGTTTCCAATCGTGTTGATATTGTTTTTGGATTTGTTTGAAAATCTCAATAAACTGCTGAAAATGGTAAATGTGTCCATCATTACTGGAGCACACTTTAGAATGAGGTCGAAGATTTGTAGCGCAGGGGTATGTTTAATGCATGGTTATGTATTCGGAGACAGGTGGCTGAATTACCCACGAGGATATTGACTTGGCGACGTTACACAATAAAATAAAACGAAAACAAGTCTGTGGGTCACATAAGAACATCTAAAGGATACTGACATACTCCAGTGAACAATTTGAATTTAATTCATCCCATCCACAGCCGGTAAACGCAGGTCTAATTAAGTGTCTATACAATCGGAACAGGCGACAAATTACTACTAAACCAAAAGATGTAATTAACGAACACACATGGCTGCAGAATTATCAACTGAATGACATTCCAAGCAAAGTTGATTGCTCGTCATCATATCAATTCATTCACAGATCTTCATAATTTGTCTTATGTTTATATATTTCAGCCTCTGCTGTCATTTGTCACAACTTTTCATATCTCATGTATATGTGCTGTGTCATTTCGATTGCATGTCTTCAGTGTTGACTCAACAAACACACATTCATTTTAACCGTCTCTCACCATCTAATCGCATTACTTATCAATACATTCACAATGTCCTATCCACCCTATTCTGTGAATACATGCAAATCAATTCAATCCGATGATCGACTGTTTTTCTTGGTTGATTAACTTCTCAAATTGAGTAATTTCAGGTGTGGATGAACTTTAATGCTCTCATAATCTAAATGACGCCGGCCTACTAGTCTAACCAAAGTATTTGGCCTTATTTACAGTGATTACATGGTATCTGGTAAATTATACTTTGTTTACTAATTGTATCTGCCACATCCTTAGGCTGAAGAAGTTTGTGTCTGAGTGAGTTTGTTTGTTTAGATGACAAGTTGTTTGCAGCCTCAGTAAGAGTTCTTACTACGAAAGACCTCTGATGTTTCTCCTTTGTACACCCCGAATACAGAGACTGTGTATTCCATATGATTTCTGTTATTTCTGTCATTCTCATTACTAATCTCATTCTCATTATCACATTTAGACATTTTTGAAAAAGTTCTGTTAGGTGGTTGTTTGGTAGTTTCCTTATTTGTTTTATTTCGTCAATTACATATTCTGGTCAATTAGTAATTGGTATTAGTATTTGATCACTATTCACCAATGTACTACTGATGAAGACGGTAGAACATATATCGCAAATGTAGAGTGGAGTGAGAAATTCAGTTATGACTCACGAAGGCACACTTCCGAGATGTACGATGAATGGTTATTTTACACTGAACAACATCTGTCAGACAGAGAGACAGAGAGAGATCGATGATATTCCTATGGATTCTTCGTAATGTCGTTTCCTCAAGAAGCTTGGTAATGATCCAATGAAACAAGTAATAGATAGATTCGTTTCTTGTTATGATTATCTTGGTGAGTCATTTGTCGTTCTTCATTCAAAAGCACAAATGAACCCACTGGTAACGAAATCCAATGATGTTATTTTCATGGAAGCTGTTTAGTGTGCATTGGTTTGCACCAGTGTGATATGTATCCATACTTATATATGTATAAATATATATATATATATATATATATATATATATATATATAATTAGCCAATCATGTTAAGACTGTCTATTGATTTGTTCACACACTTGTTCGGACATTCATATATATATTTCGCCCTCACACTCCTGTGTGAGACTTTGATTCTCCTTGTGTTTGGAAAATGGAAGTATCATCGCAAACCTAGTGGTCTTCTGATTTCCGTCTTTCTTGTGTCAGGACTATTAAATTCTCGACCAGTACATAACAATAATTTGGCGACGAGTACATAATACAGTGGTAACGTGGTTCGTTAATATATGAGACTGTAAATTATAATAACAATAATAATTTACTTAATTCCATAAATAGCACTGATAATAAAGAATCGAGTTCTCAACACTTATTGCCATACTGCATCTGATTCACTCAAAATATATATCGAGTTCAAAGTGAAATCAACCACAGGAATCTGTCCACATTTACGGTATACAGTCGAAAATACTCGGAGTACAAAGTTGGAATGATAAGTACAATAATAAAAATGATAACTATGGGTTTGTTTGAAACAGTAGTGTTGATTCAGATAGGATATGTTTAGCATGTTATAAATTTTTTGAATCCAATGTTTTGTTGATATAGCAAGGTGAGGAGATAGAGGAAAGTAACAGTTTATTACACAGCCTAAGTGATATTAACGCTGATGGATAATAGACTAACAAAGCAGAAATAAATGAGAGAATTTATAAATATAAGAAGAACAATGACAGTAACGATAGATGGAATAAAAGTGGAGAAAATGTTTCCATTTATTAGTACAAAAAAGGTTAGTCAGTTCATTCGTCCCTGACACTACTTTCATCACACAAAATACATTCCAAATATGGTGTAGTGGAATTTTTATATTTAGGTGTAAGCGCATAAAGTCTTCTGGAATGACTTCTGATTCAACCTGAGGAGACATGAGGTGAAAGCTTTGCGTGATGAGCGGATGTTCATAGTCTGTTGGAATTCCTTTAGCGAATGTGTTGTCTGAAATCAAGTGCTTGTTGACGACAATGTCAACGATTTGGCTCAATGGGATCCCACCACATGCCCCACTGACATCTAGTCTCCAGAGTTTTATGAAGTATGGTATAGCCTTTGGAATTCAACTTGTGTCCACAGATTACGATCAACAATATATTCACATTGATCGCCAGAAGTCAGTCTGCATACTGTAAATACCCTTCATCACAATCATCAAATCGGAGTATTCCACTTCCATGTATACGTCAAGTTTCATTCAAAGACAACCAGACAAATGTGGACGATAAGAGACAGGACAAAATACACATTAATCACAACGATAATTATCCTCTGACTACAACTTGACTTGATTATTTACGAAAATTATTAGCTGAACACTGCACACATAATAATATTATTATTATTACTATATCCTTTAGTTCCCAGAGGAACATAGGGCTTCAGGTGCGCACCTCCATTGCCTTCGGTTTTCTGCCAAATCTTTCACTCCGCTCCAAGTCTGCCCACATGCTTTCATCTCCTTCTCGCATGACCTCCTCCAAGTCACCCTTGAACGACCAACTCACCGCCTCCCTTTCGGGTTCCACTGGAGGGCTTGTCTAGTGATGTCGCTTGATGGTTTCCTCAGAGTATGGCTAGCCAATCCATCTCCATTTCTTCCTGCTTATTTGTTTCACAATCGGTTCCTGGTTGGTTCGCTCCCAGAGATCTTTGTTGCTGATCTTTTCTGGCCATCTGATATTGAGTATTGAGCGAAGACAACTGTTGATGAAGGTCTGAAGTTTGTTTGAGATGCTCCTTATGACTCGCCAAGTCTCTGATCCGTATGGAAGCACTGATGTTACATTGGAGTTGAAAATCCGATTCTGGCTTTGATATCCTCGTCAGTTCCGCCTGTAGTTGAAACGTTACTTCCCAGGTAGGTAGGTGAAGGAGGTTGTTTCTTTCAGGTTCCTCCCATTTATGCTGGCTGATTGTTGTCTGTTGTTGTTGTTGCTGTTGGTGTTGGCCAGGAATCTTCATCCCCTCTGTTTTATCTATGTTCACTTGAAGTCCTATCTTCTCTGGATGCTTCTTCTGCCAACTTGTTGCTTTTCACTTGCATATCTTCCAGTTTGTGGAAATCAGACATATATCATCGACGGGCGAAGTCCAGATCCTCCAAGTTCGCTTTTTGTGTGGATCCATTTTATGCCTGTTTCCTCATTGCCCGGCCCGTTGTCTGTCGCATTATCCAGTCTACTCCAATCAGTAGGGTCATTGGTGATAGTAGACAGCCTTGTCTCACTCCCGTCCTCACTTCGAAGGCTTCCGTAAGTTTCCCGTTGTGGATTACTTGGCATGCAGCATTGTCGTATAACTGTTGGATGAGATGTATAATTGTCGATTGGACCCCGTAGTAGCGAAGTAGATGCCAAATCACCTCTCGATCAACGCTGTCGAAGGCCTTTTCAAAGTCGATGAAGTTGAGATAGAGAGGTGACTGCCATTCTAAGCTTTGTTCAATGATGATCCCTAGAAATGCGATTTGATCAATACATGACTTGTTTCTCCTGAACCCAGCCTGTTCCGGTCGAAATTTTTCATCTAGGGCTTGTTTGATTCTCTTTAGGATGATGCGGCTTAGTATTTGGCTTGGAATGGACAGGAGCATAATTCCGCGCCAGTTTTTACATCGACTTAAGTCTCCTTTCTTTGGTAGTTTGAATGAGTATTCTTTCTTCCAATCCTCGGGTACTTTGCCCTCTTTCCACACCTTCTCCAGTAGTGGTGTCATCAAGTCCGCTGTTGTCTCTGGGTCCATTTTCAATGCTTTTGCTGGGATTCCATCTGGTTCAGCTGCTTTTCCAACTTTCAACATCTTGATTGCATTCAGGACCTCTGATTTCGTCGGAGGGTCGATGTTCACTGGTAGTCCTGCTTCCGTTGTTAGTATTGTTGGGCGCGTTGTAGGTGGTGGTCAATTTAGAAGTCTTTTGAAGTGTTCAGTCCAGTGTTTTCTTTGTTCCACCTCTTTGGTGATTGACTTTCCATTGTCATCCTTCACTGGCTTAATCTGTGTTGAACTTTTGCCCGATAGGTGCCTAGTTGTTTGGTAGAGTGTGGCGAGGTCTCCTTTGCCTGCGCTGCAGCTTGTTCTGGCTTCATAATATTTCCTTTCGTCTTCCCTGGCACTCTGGTTCACCATTTTTTCAGCGTATTATAGCTTGCACTGAACTCCTGTTTTTGTTGTTCGTCAGTGCACTGGATAATCTTTTGTTTCACTATCCTTCCCTCCTCTATTAGTTTCCAAGTGTCCACAGTGAGCCACTGTTTGTCCTGCCTCTTCTTTCTACCTAGAACCTCCATGCAGTTTTGACTCCACACCATTCTCAAGTTTTCCAAGTGCTTTTCGACGCTGACCTTTTCGCTGGTGTTGATTTGTGTCTCGGCTTTGTCCTTTACGCTTGCAATGAAGATGTCTTTTGTAGCCTGGTCCTTCAGCTTTTGAGTGTTGAACTTGGCTTGTGGTCTGTCTGCAGCTCGTTCTTCTTTGAAAGCTTTTAGATTGATTTGGATTGCCCCTTGTACGAGATAGTGGTCTGAGCCAACGTCTGCTCCTCTTCCTACTTTTGTGTCCAGTAGGCGGCGCCTCCACTTCCTTGAGCACTATTGAGGTGAAACCATTTTGGTTATTGGTCTGCCCATCTGGTGACACCCATGTAGCCTTGTGGATATTTTTGTGTTTGTATACACTGCCACCAATCACTAGTTCGTTGAAGGCGCAGAAGTCGGCGAAGAGTTCTCCATTTTCATTCATTCCTCCGATAGCTTCTCTACCCATGATGAGTTCCCTTCCTGTGTTGTCTGGTCCTAGCTTGGCGTTCATGTCTCCCACTAGTAGTTTAATGTCGCCAGCTGGAGTATTGTCCATTGTTGCCTGTAGTTGTCTGTAGAATTCTTCTTTCTTTTCGGGTCTGCATTATTTGTGGGTGCATAACATTGTATGATGGACACTTTGCTTCCTTTGGAGTTGAATCTGGCGGTCATTATCTCGGACGAGATCGCCTCCCATTGCATCAGGGCCTTTGTTTCCGTTGGTGACATCATGATAGCCACGCCCCCGCACACATAATATAAACTCAGTGATTTCATCTTCCACACGTTGACTGAAGATACCTGTTCATCAGAATAACATGATCAGACAGTCTACACTCTGGTATGCGTAGTTGAATACCACTCCCGTCAATTATATCGACAATGACAAGTTTCATTCATGACGCAGGATTTTACAATTCGTGTCTTTCTACTAACACTTCGCCCACCCCGTATATCTCTCTCTAGTCTGATATTGGAACCAACCAATCGTCGAAAATATAATTCATGTAAACAATTTATCATAATAATAGACCATTTATCCATTTGTAATATATGGCCATTATTATCAAGGCGAATAACGAATAATTATCTGTTTCAAGAAACTATCCAAGTTTTGAAGTCATTTTTTTCATTCGAAAGTATTATTAAGGAGAAGGACATGGAAAGTAGCTATTAGTCTACAAATATCAATATACAAAGAGTTGATTGTTCTGCTTTTTACTCAGTCTTTCATACATTCCAACGGAATTCACACGAACCAGTTAGATACTTTGTCCACTTGCCTAAATGAACAGAGATTGACATTCGCTTGAGAACAGATCTGCCTCAATAAACATCTGATGGATTACACTACTAATATACTCAGATGGACTATCGGAGCCATCTCGATGGTGGCAATACTCGTCAACTCTTATATCGGTTTACTGTGGATATCCAATCTGTGTGCTTGTTCACAGAGAAGGCGGAACAGTCACTCTATGGAAAGAAATTCCAGTGGTGATCAAAATGAATCACAATCGGAATCATCTCACAATTCATTCGTCGATCTACGAAGGTTCACATGTCACTCATTCTAATTTCTGGATTTGTGATGCATCTTACAGCAGGAGTGAGAGTCGCCCACCTCACTTTGACTGGAAAAGACATACGTGTAATCTTCGGTGAATGGTTCTGTCGAATTCACACATTTTTGACTTTGCTTTCATTGGATACCTATAATTGGTGTTTCGCTCTTCTGTGTTGCGAAAATCTCTTCCCCGTTTTACTCGTCAGAACACACCAATCGACATTTCTGAATTCTGGAAACTTCATCATGATTCAAGTGATGATTGTCATTGCAATTGCATTGACAACAAGTATCTCACCTCAAATTCCATCGAACAAAATGTGCAGTCAGCCCTATCACAGCGTGAATCTTGTGTACAGCAGATTTGTCCTGAGTACACTGCTTCCCTCAATTATTTCAATTGTTTCCTCCACCGTCTTGATTAAAATGATATACAAACGAGAAATGTTAGTGAACAACACTCACCATGAATCTTCCTCACCTATGGAAAATACCTCGAGGGAATCTTCATCACCAGGACGTGGAATCATTGCAGCCAAAATAAAAATAATGACAGCCAGTTTGTTGCTTTTATTTGACATTCTGATTTCTTCATTTTTTCTGAAAAGTAGTAACTGTGGTTGTTTCCCAGTAATTCATAAACCACTAAGGACTGAACAGTATTATTTATTGTCTTTAATCCTGATGCACTGCATCCTACATACACTTCAATGTTTGCTCTTAATGATATCTTCACCAAACATGAATTGCAGCTACCAAATCATATATGTGATGATTCGAAGAATACTGCACCCTAGAAACTGATCACACGATTCAAGAAAGCTTTCAGAGTGTACACCACAACGAGAAGTCCATTATATCTTAAGCTATTGGTCTGTACTATTCCAAAGTAATGATACTGTCGGCTTTATTTTATAAGGTGAATGAATGACACATTGTCTGTACTCGCTGTTTTGCTCTTAACCTATGTGTGACTATAACCTCTTCGCATGAAACAAATATACACGTATTTGTTCACACCTGCTTTCTTCTCTCTCTTTAATTGCCTGTTAGACATACTTATAATCTGGTCTTGTACTTCGTCGATTACTGGAAACTCCCATCCTCGCTCAATGAACAGTAACAACAACAACAACAACAAGAACAACAGCCACAACCTTGTTGGAAGAACCTACAGTGGAGTGAGATTGTTTGAAACATGCTTCACGTATCGTATCTTTGTTATTCACTGTCATGTTTGTGGAAAGTGAAGCTAATCCAATTTCCAAATGACTGTCACTGTATTCGGTCATAATTCATTGTCCTCTATGGGTGTAACACACAGTCTACATACATTTAGTTGACTCGGATTTGCATCTTCATATTTCAAATAAACGAGATTGTGACGAAATTTTGATTATGTTTTCTCATTTAAATTGTCTAGACTTTTATTGATCTAGATCAAGGTTATCTTCGTCTCCTAATTTGTATCTCTGTAAGTGCTACGCAGAGCTTCAGTTCACAATAAGCAGTGCTTAAGCCATTCGAATCTATCTTGGGTTATTACTTTAGTGACCGTACTGACTGTCTTGCCTCACGATTCACTCAATATCGCTTTGTTAACTAAGTTAAGACTGGCGCCAAATCCAACTCATCACATACGGTAAAACACTGATTCAGCTCATCAGACCTAACATAACCACACAGGAATATTACAGTCACACTCTTCGAATGTCTCACTCACAGATGTCACCAGGTTAATGACTACATCTTGGAAGTCTCAAGCATTAGGAACGTTCACATCCAGCTGTTAGTTTCTTAACTTTCGAAGTAAGAAGAAGTGTGAGAAATTCTACTCCAAATACTCGACGGTTGTGTAATGCAGAAGAAATGATACCAACAGCTATTACAATAATAATGATATCATGAGTACAAGCAGATATTTATAGGTGTCGGATCCTCACTGAACTTGCTTCTTTTCAATCGTAATCCAAGTCATTTCCTTTGTGAAACGATTTCAGATTCGACCCACAAGAATCATTGGCTTACAGTTTCGTTTCTTACGGGTCAATTATTCACGAATATTACCTCCATTTACGAACTCGAAGAAAAGAGTAAGGAGGTGTAGTTTAAATAAAGTATAATTATATTTGAATAGTTTACACACAATGATAAGTTTTGTTATTGGTAATATTTCGAGCAAAATTACTGCCCGTGTTCACACCACTGTTGGAATTGTTTTATTCACACATTTATGATTTGTATTCATATATATAGTTCATTATTATTATTTTGTTCATTCATGTTTTGTGTGTGCATATGTGTGTTCAGAATTATACTCCACATTCATTCATGTGTTTGTATTTAAAATTATATCCCAAGTTCATTCATGTTTTGTGTGTGCATATGTGTGTTCAGAATTATACTCTACATTCATTCATGTGTTTGTATTTAGAATTATATTCCAAGTTGTTGATAGTTGTACTGAGTCACCCTTGTTACATGTATCCGGTGTGACTTTAATGAATATCGATTCTGTTATGAGTCTTTCTTTCCATTTGTTCATGTTTGTTTTTAGAATACATACATTGTCCCAATCGATATTGTGGTTTTTGTCCCATGCTTGTAGTTTATCTGAAACATGTAATTTATTTGACCAACTCGATTCGGACATTTCCATCATACACCCAATTGTCATGTATAGTCATATGGAAGGCAGGTAGCTGTATGTATGTATGTATGTATATATATATATATATGTATGTAGGATATCCTAAGTGTGTCGAGCAAATCAATTACATGTTTCAGATAAATTATTTATTTCTTCACGTTGTTTTTTCGAAAGACAATCATTCGCAACAGAATGGGAGTATGAACACTGTTATTTTCAGTTGGACGTATTCCCTGTACTTGTAGTACACACTATACAGGCTATCTATATGACTCTTAATAGAGCGTAGTTATCTACTTGGCGATAGGCTGAAGACGTGTTGAGGAACTGCACCGATAGACAAATACGTCAAAGAGAGAGAGAGAGGAAGACACTGTTTTCTTAATGTGTGATGATTTTCAAGCAGTGGTGATTCGACAGCTAGTGAAAATACTTACTAAAATCAGAGTCTCAGTCATTCTTCTATGAATTGACACGAATAAGAACAATCTCCACCAGTTCTATGCAGTACAGATGAGAGTATGTTGTCTCCATTCGAAATATGTAACTGCAGCATTAAAATTACTTATATCATCATGGATCGGTGTCACTCGATAGAAAAGTTACATCAACAGATTTGAACCACAACCTTGTTGGCGTCTGCAGTGCATCAAATTATAAGGTACTAATTGACAGAGAAATGCGTCTACCTTCATTACCACTCTCAGTCGAATAATATTGGCGCAATTCACACAGATGTAAATCACCGTAGTTATGGAAAAGGCTGTTAAACGATTTTTCTGACTTTATTCAGAACACTAGGAAGTATATCAACGAATACAGTTAGTGGATTCGGTGGCAAATAGGAGGACAAATACTCACTAAAGTCATTGGCTAGCGGTAGTGGTGTGTCGTGAATTGGCAGAATTTAGAACTCATGGGCCATTGGCTCGGGTCCCAGTGGCCTAACGGTATACGAGCTCGCCTTGTAACCAGAAGGTGCTGGGTTCGAATCCCAGTGTATGAGTACTGATGTAGAGTCCCAAGCCAGGACGAAATAGCTGTCAGTACTCCGAAGTTTTACAAAGGTTGTCTAACTAATGTCAGCTCGCTGGCCTCTCCTCAGCTGTGTACCACCTATGATCTCTAATACGTCAATTTTCAAGTTCAGTTTACATTTGTCTATCAACCGGAATACTTCAAGACAGCCAACGTGAGATCAATCATCAGGATGACAAGGTATCTCAGGAAATACAGTGTATAACATGAATACTATATATCTTGTAAAAGAGAAGATTACTTGTCAAATTGAATGTTAACAAAAGATTAGTCCCAGGCGCCTACATAGATGGGAGAAGATCACGGTTTGATGTGCAAAAGATCAAACGAAAATAGAATGGTGTATTTTTGTGAATAAACCTCACGAAGTCAAGAAAGATAATCCCTCACGGAAGTCAGATGAATATAAGAATGAGAGGACGTGAAAAGATAAGTGAATGAAGTGAATGAAGGCGAATAGTTGCTTCCTGATGGGTGACTGGGGAAACTGAAGTCGAACGACAGATTCGTTTTGCACACACAGGTCAGGTTTAGGTCGATTTATCGCGATAGCCCCACAAAACAAAAGAAGACTTGATCCTATTTCGTCTGATGATTATTTTGAATGATCCCAACGCGTTTACTCGGCATTCTGTGTCTATCAAGTGTTTGTAGATTGAAGAGCTCAAACTATTTGGCCCCTTTAACCGTCAGCTCCACAGTACTTGTTCGAAGAATCTGACTTAGGCCTTTCTTTCTTTTCTTTCAATGTAACTTGTCACTCAGTTACATGTGAATTGATAGAGAGTTGGAGACAACGTATGAGATGTGCTTGTCGATGATTGACTGGACTAATGAGTAGGCTGTTGTGGTCAGAGAGACTAGTACGTCAGTCGGCGAACAAACCCTGGAACGCAAGCGTGGTTGCTGAGCGTCATACCACTGGACTACAGGTGCACAGAAATAAGGATGCACTACTTAATTCCACCGCCTCTCTGTGTGTTCACGAGGTCAACTGTTCTTCATCAGCAAGTTACATTCGACATACAGTTTAGTGTGTTCACAGTCGGAATTCTGAACATCTACATGCATGAATGAATATGTAAGAGATAAATTATGGTCCAATCACACCCCAGCTGTTACCACAATCTCTAGATAGAAATAATAGTGAGGTGAAGAGTGTGGATGGGTGAAGACAAAATGGACCAAGACACAAATAAACCACAACTATAATTAACTTGGCCAATATTGAGTTCAGTATACTGAAATCAAGACACCTGTAGACAAGATGAAGAATAATACTGAAGAATATACAGCTGATGCAGTACCGCGAAGGAAGTTATATTTAGCTGATTACAGATGGCTCAATAAAATGTCTAAGCCTAATAATCCTAGTAGAATTTGCTACTATTGAAATCCACAATGAAGGATATTCTATTTTGGAGAATGATTGGCTGAAGGAACATCCTGATTTATGAACCATCTAAATATTCAGCTTGATTATTATATTCCACTAGTCATTGGTCTGATTCCACGCAAACTACTTCATATGAATGTGAGAAGCAAGATGGACGAAAATCAAATAGAAAAAGATGTGCATATGATTAGTTTTGACATAACTAGTTTGTAAACTGTTGCCCCTCTTCAGGTAGTTAAGAATTAACTGAAGTCAGAAACATGACAGAGCTATCGATTATTGAAATAATACTATTAGAAGTTCAGTTATTTCTAACCTCCACTGTATTCAAATGCAAAGAAAAAAGTAAAATCTAGACATGTGGTTGTCGATGGGATCATCAATATCCTGAAACGTAGCAGACGTATTTATGGATAGTTTGGAACATAACGCTCTTAGAGAGCTTCATCCTGCTAATATGCTATGTTGGATATATGTGGATTATACATTCACTGTCTTCAACTCTGAATGTATCTCTCAGTTAGTCAAACGTTTAAAATCAGTAGTAGATGGAATCCAATTCACTTGAAAGCTGGAAGACCAATATGGCGATTGGGAAATGCTGAGCAGTGATAGCGAAAACGCAGAAAACACCGTTTTCGCATAATACATTCTATAGAGAACCGATACACTCTAGTAAATACTGTTGTGGTGGTGTGATACAGACAATGTATGCCAACGGAGTGCTATTCTCACGTGTTCCCAACGTTCTATTCAACATTAACAACAGAATGCGATACATCTATTAGAAAATTCTATTTGATATTAGTGTCGGGATGCTATTGCCACATTCTGATATTGCATTGACACACGGAAGTCCTCGGCATATTTCAACATTGTCTTTCATGTTATTTCATGGGAAATGAACATACTGTAGATGAATTAACAGCGGTTTGATCAATGGGCTTCTGTGACTTGCCGTCTGTTGTTACACCGTGAATTTAATTCATCTCATGCACCATGGGTAAAGGTAGGTCTACTTTAGTGTCTGTATAGTCCAACCAGCCGACTATTGACTACTTAACCAGAATATCTAATTAACGGAATAAAACGAATAAGGAAAAGAGCACTGGCAAATAACGACCACCGAACAGACGGTTTTAAAAATGTATAAAGATGATGAGGAGAAAAAGATAAGTAATGAAAATGACAGAAATAACAGAAATCATCTGGGATACACAGTCTCTGTATTCGTGCCGTATAAATGTGGAATATCACAAGCCTTTCGTAGGAAGAACTCTTACCGAGACTGCAATCAACTTGTCATCTAAACAAACAAACTCACTCAGACACAAACTTTGTCAGCTTAAGCACATGATAAATGCAATTAGGAAACGAAGTATAATTTACCGGATACCAGGTATTCACTGTAAATGAGGTCGATAACATCGATCAGATTAGTAGACCGGCGTCATTCATATTATGGAAATGGTTCTCTAACTGATATGAATCCGTACTCAAACGATTCCCCACATATCAACTCTTGTAAATTAATCTGATACTCACTAGTGACTGGCCACAGGTCAGAGTTCCGTGGAGTTCTAGTGAGAAGTCATGACCATCGGGGTCTATTCTATCTGTAGATTGCACTATTATTAACAAGTAGGGAAAAATATATATGTGTTTAACGCAACTCAACTAAATCTACTTGAAGAAGTATGTTGACTAAAGTTTAGACAGATAAGTGTTTCATCCATACGGAACTTCTCAAGTTCCTATTTCACAATGAAGTTTGAACTGAAGACGTTGGCAACAAAGGCTCCAAGTGCTTCGTATTGAGAGAGTTGCATTCGCAGAACATCACAACAACCGTCGAATCACCATCCAGCTGGGCCACAAACCTTTTCACTACTTGGAAATAAACAAATTTATCAACAAATGCATATATCTTTTTATAATGTCGCACCATAACTACAACAAACAGAATTTCAATAAAAGAAAAATGATGATTGAGAAGACAACAGCATAGCCATTCGTTGATGGTCTAGAAAACTCGTCATGACATATAACTGTTAAAAGGAAAAAAAGAAGTTCGTGCACTTTTCACAATTATCAAATGAAACAGAACATTCAGATGTCAATTACCAGTTGACTGAAATGTCGTATAGTCTCATGAATTGTGTCGATTAGGCATCTGATGAAGCATTCACTACTTGTCAATTTATTGATGCATGGAAGCTACACATATCTACCAGACAAAAATGAAGATGGAAATGTATCGAATACGACAAATAATACTTTGATAATATGAAGACAAGATCAAGATAAGATTTCTTTTTCTGTCTGTAGTCAAAGCATAGCCATTTCACTGAATGACATATTCATGTTCAATATTTATTGAATGATGAAATTTTGGCGAACAATTTAATTAGATTCTGCGACACAGAAATCGCTGTATCCTTGTCATTATCAAGAAACAATAAGCTTAATATCACGATTAATATTCGGTGAAGATATAATCAGGAGATAACATTTCAGGGTATGTAGGACACAGAAGACTAACTGTAAAGTGACAAAACAGTAATCTCCAGTAACTAAAGCCTTTTGAAATGCTGAAAGACAACAATACTCTCTGTTTATCACAACAAATACAAAAAATGGTACTTGACATATAGGAAATATACACGTCATCAATAGTGTCATCTTAGCTGCAAATATTCTATTCACTGATTCAACAGATAGGCTAGACAGCGTTCAGCTGATTCAAAATCCGATTTCGACTGAAATTCAATTGAGTCGCTCTTTTATAGCATATTCTGATGGTGAGAAGAGAAGAGATTATTGAGATCAATGTTGGCGCAACTAATCCAATTATAATTCTGACATACCAAAATTGCATACTGAAGTAAAAGTCTTTACAATCTCGACTCCAAACCACTAGAGACTTACTACTTGTTATTGAAGATAGTAAAAGACGAATAAAGCTTGAGGAATAAGTGCTAGATTCGAGCTGAGAAATGTTGATTGACTAGCTTCCTTCTGATGAATACGAAGCACATTTTCTAAACTCATCAGTGCTGAAAACCAGGCTGAAACATCCAAGGAAAGAATTTTCAAGAAAATATGTATTCTACAAAACCATTCGCCATAGATTACACGAATATCAATTCCAGTAAATCCGATAATGCAATATCTTATACCATCTGTCAGATGAATGGTGAAACCGGCTAGTACAATGAAGAATATATAGACTTTTGTTGAACGTCGTAGACTACAATTTGGCCATTGTGATTGACATTCATTTACAAAGCCTCGATTCCCACTTTCTGAGTTGTCTTCGTGTCTTTGAATAGTACCACCAGTGAATAAGTAAATAATCCATAGGAAAGTGATTAAAGAATTAGTGAGTATTGCTAACACTGCAATACTTCCAATTGTCGAACCAAGTAGGTAATCAAAAGTGGTCATTGTATGTACTTAGTTTGCACCAGTGAAGTGAATTGTCACTTGTATACGCTTCGACTGATATTTAAGCGTCGTGAATGAAATTTATTCAACAGGTATCTGATGTCTATTTTTGGTCGAAATGAAATTGGTAGAGATAATTGATTTCGGTTTTTATTGTAGACCAGTCAGCATCCTTCAATTCATTGTAATTATAGCTTACAGACTGAGAAATAATCGTGGCGAACCTGCTTGAAACTGATCACCCTTTCTAGTGTGTGTGGAGACAACAAACACACACATTCTCACCACCCTGTTTTAAATTTCAGGTTATATAATGATACATGTGTAGCGACAAATTCTCTATCCAGAAATAACCTACAATATTGAGTGGAATGAAAACGCCTATGCAATTTTCATGTATCGGGAAAAAATATGCAACGATAAGTCCACCAAATTTTAAATAAGTTGGTTCCAGAGAACTAGGTATACGTGAATACAGTGGTATATGAACACTTATTATTAAACCCGCCTACTCCGTCCGATCAACTCGCTTCTTGTTTCATGTTCACGGTGTTCTAATTTCTACCTGATAATTATTATTTTAGATTATGGAATTTCGTAGCGATATCTGTGTGGATTTAGTGACGGGCCAAATTCACTTAAAGAGGTCAGTGAAAACCGGAATAGTTGTTTCCTCATAGTTTTGTACTGTTCACAAGGCGTGGAATCTGTGACTTCGAAGTTGAATAACAAGCATTAATAAGTGTTGAATCCTAACTTGTGTCTGTTTGTGATATGGCGTTACTGTCAACCACTGCCTTCGACAGAGCATCTACTTCAGCCATACATAATGGATTCTGCTTTGTAGTACAGCTTCAAGTCTATGTTGATTTCGTCATGAAGCCACATCATTAAGAAAGTTTATCATATGCCAGGAGGTATTGGGCAACTATTTCGTCCTACTTTGTGGATATTCAGTAGCGTGCAACTACAACCCCGCTGGGTGTCAAGTTCGAAATCTTCACGTTACGATATCAAAATCGTTGGGCTTTCCACCACTGAGCGTCAAATCTGATGACTTGTGAATTCCAGCTTCTATCAGCTTGTTCAATAGCTGTAAAGTACTGAATAATTTTCAGTCACCTCTACCTGATTTCAGTTTTTGACCGGGTCTACAGTGAAAGTGATCTAAATTTCTGGAAGAACTCATAATTTGAATTGTCAGTCTATATCTATTGAATGGATGTCCTAAAGGTTTATCGAGAAGTCATGATTAATGGGGTATGTGATGTGTGAGTGAAGTAGATACACTGTCGGAGACATTGGATGAGGGTAGCGCAACATCATGAATGGATACGAGATACGATTCATTGGTTATTGAATTCTCGCTCAAGCGGCTGAATGGTCAACTAGATTGGCCGTGTGACCACCACCTCCCAGTCTCCATCGCTGGTTAACAGTCCCAAACTAGAAGGGAAAGGCTGCTTAATGCTCCCTGTTTTTCAGTGATGACTAGCTGACGTTGGTTTGTAGCGAAATCCACATTTACAATGTTCATTGCATGGATTTGTTTTTCTCAAATATATTTTCTATTAATGGTTTCATCGGTTGGATGATTTCATCAAGAGCTGTAATCGGTTATCAAACCATTGGAAAACCTGGGAGTGTTGGACAGCTGTTTGGTCCTAGTTTGAGGATCTTCGGCTGGGCTTTGAGTTTGTAAAAAACACAAATCCTTACAAACCAACTCAAGAAAATTAGTCTGACGCTCGTTATTGACTTGCTACAGTGTGGTGTTTTTTAGAGTTCTAGGTGAGAAGTCGTGACCAGTGAGGTCAATCCAGTCAAGTGTAAGGATGGATGTCCGACGTTCGACATTGCTTGGTGTCGCGCTAAATGTTGAATTGGTAGAAGTTAGAATTCATGATCTGGCCACTGAATCGAGTCCCAGTGGCTGAACGGAACATGAAGTTGCTTTGTAACCGGAATGTCCTGGGTTCGAACCCTGGTGTTGAGTGTTTACTGCCAATGATTCTTAGAAACCAAACCATAGAAAATGATTAACTTCTGATTGCAGAGGAAGGCGTGTGTCATCTAAGGCGTGAAGATAAACGCCAGTCAGTAAGGTTGCGGCATATACCTGAAGTCTACTAAAGAGTTGAACACTATGGAGCCCTGCGACCCTGTACAATCTAGGAAAGTTTAGTCGTTTCGAAAAACGTTTATCAGACTACATTTTATTGTGAGAAATACAGAGAGACATTTTTGAAATTAAATATACAATTAACCAAAAGGATATTTCATTTTATTGATAGTTACTGCCAGTGGGATGAAAGATTTACGCTTCATCTTATTTGGTACTCACATGGTGGGTGTATCACTGACAATGCGTATCGTCTGAAACTTCACGGCATCAACGAATAGACTGCACTTGGAGCCGAGATGAAAACAAAATCCTAGTACTACAGTTAACAGAAATCAGATGATAGAAAATTGAAAAATTTAAAAAAAATCAGTGGATACATTTTCAAAACTTCATGCAATTCTTCCAATTAATAAACTTGAACAAAGCAACAACAACAGGATAATATGAGCTCATCTTTTATTATTTAATCGAGGATTCTTCTCAACTGGTTACAACCTGAACGATAAAAAATATGAATTACATTAAAGATATGAACATACTTTTCCACGATTACAAGGAGTAATTGGTAGGAAGTAAAAGTAAAATTAATTGACGACGTTTCGAATACAAACTATTGCTCATAATCATATCAAGGTTTCATATCAACTTGATATGATAATGAGCAATAATTTGTGCTCGAAACGTCATCAGTTAATATTACTGTACAACACTGTGTGTGATTTATCAAAATAAAATCTTATCCATAATGGAATTATACTATACCACAGTGCCCAGGATTTATACTTGTATCAAGGAAGTAAAAGTATCATTAGTCTGGAATGATTTAACTGATTAAGAGTTTCAAACACTGACTATTTATGGAATAATTAGACAGTTGGACAGATTTGCCTGTATTTATGTGTGTGTGTGTGTGTATAGAAACAGGGTCTACCTAGAAAGAGCATAACAAAAAGTAGATTACGCAACTAGAGAAAATGTTTTATCTAATAGCCAAAAGAAAAAAGGAAAGAAAAGAACATGATAGGGTGAGCCATGTTTAGATGATGAGAGAGTAGAGTTTTCTAAACAGGAAGTTACGAAAGTTACTAAAATGGATTGGTGAGAACATTATTTGATTGTGTAAGGAAGCTATGTTCAAAAGAAAAGATTGAGGAAGAGCTATCCATTGTGAAGAAATCCCTACGCTATAGTGGTCACCCAAAAAGTTCATCGACAAGTATGGGAGATGTCATGTTGAAAAAGTGAAAAGCAGCACAGTAAAAAAAAGCCTATCTTTCTGCAGCTTGCATTCAAAGGTGATGATATTGCTTGTAGAATAAGATGTAGACTGAAGGCTGCCTTGAAAAGAGCATATCCAGCCGCCAAGCTTGTTTGAGACAATCAAAAATGAACAAATGCCCATCTCATGTTAACTCCAACTGTGTCTACCAATTTATATATACGTGCCAAATCTCATACATTGGAAGAACAGAGAGGAGAGTTATTGTTCACATTTCTGAACACACACCAAAGAACTTGAGACTGAAAGTTCCGCAAGCAATAAACAGTGCGATTGCGCGTCATCTATTGGACACGGGTCATATTGTAGACAACCTGAAGTCATTCAAAATAATCAACAAACAAAAGAAACCTAGCTTGCTACGCTTTGCTGAAGTAATTGCTATCAAACGACTTAAACCAAATCTATGTACGCAGAGAGAGACAGTGGTGAATGTTGTACTGCCCTGGTGATAACAAAATATACAGCTTTTATGAGTCCGTCTTCTTCATGTTTAGAAAACTCTATTCTCTCATCTAAACATGACCCACCTTACCTTGTTCTTTCCTTCCTTTTTTCTACTGGCTATTAGATGAAACATTTTCTTTAGTTACATAATCTACTTTTTTGTTATACTCTTTCTAGCTAAACCTTGTTTCTATACACACACGCACACATAAATACAGGCAAATCTGTTTTTTTTCCCAGCTTAATTGTCTAATTATTCTATAAATAGTCAATGTTTGTAACTGTTAATTAGTTAAATCATTCCGGACTAATGTTACTTTTACTTCCTTGAGATCGTAGAAGAGTATGTTCAAATCTTTAATGTAATTCATATCTTTTATCGTTCAGATTTTAATCATTTGAGAAGAATCCTCGAAATAAGAAAAAATGAGGTCATATTATTCCGGTAGAATTGTCATTCTTGCTTTGTTCAAGGATACATCTTCATCATATCAATGAAGATTATTCATAAAAGTTAAAAGGAGGTGTACAAGCAGACAATACTGCCGTCAATCAATTCTTACTCAGGAGATTTACTTCAATCTGCATAATGTCGTAGTCCCCATTATATCAATGATGATAGAAGCTGAAGGAATTGAGAACGCCAGGAGTATGCATAATGAAATTTTCATGGGTATGAAATCATTGTGATAATAAAATTAGCTCGTACAATTAGTACGATTGCCTAATACCAAAATGTATAATTAGAGCCTGAACAAACAAGAAATAATGAAAACAAAAATTATGAAGAACTGTAATAAAGGATCAGTTTTTTATTGACTGAAGGATAAATGAATCAGATTGGTTTGACGGGAATAAAGAAAAGTATGAACGTCCAACTGTGCGTCGGTGGGACCATGCACATACCTTTACCTCGTTGAGCCAGAAAAAAGCTGGCAAAGAGAAAAGCTGGGCATGAGACAGGCTAGCAACCCCATCCTGTAAAAATAAACGTCACTGCTAAACACCAATGATCTCTCCTGTTGATTCGATAAACACAGCTTCCGTTATCAATCTCTCCATCACCTAGTGACATAAGATTTTAAAACTGTCATTCCATCCCATCCTATTATGTGGTTGTGTGTAACTGCATGAATGGAGTGGTACAGCTGAACTATTCCCTAGATTTCTTATCTTATTCGAGCGAACCAGCGTAGATTTTACTAGGTTTCTATGTTTGGCTAGTCTGACTGCCCCTGTTCTACTATTTTGACCTATGTATTTGACCCTACAATGATTGCAGGCAGAGTATTAGGGAAACTAAATTGCTTCGTTTTAAAGGCTCCACAGAATCTTTTAACCGACAAAGCTCTTTTTTAACTGAGTTTGTGGTTGGTTTGAATGCCAGACACTTTTATTCCTGCCTTTATATGAATTCTGCCTATGGTGGTTTCCAAGGTTCCTTCCTTGCATGGAATTACTACTGATGATTTAAATTCCTAATTGTTGGCGTTGTCATCCACATATTTGACTTGGATGTCGTCAATATTTTTATTATTACTATCACTATTACCATCACATATTTTATGGCTAATTTATCAGAGTAATTATTAAGTTTCAAGGCTTCTCTTCGGTGTATCACTTTCTGTCTTAGATTTTTATTTGGTGCTACTTAGTTTTTGTGCTCTATTGTCACTTAAACATTTCACCAATCCCAGTTTTACTGGGATGATCGGAAGTCCAAATATTGGCTTGAATGTGTGGTTTTTCTGCAAGCACAAGTGTGTGTTTAACTTTCCATCTTCTTTCATTTTTAAACACTACAATCTAACATTGAAAGCTGTCCCGCTTCGTGGCTTTCCAATTCATAATTGAATTAAATTGCCTCCACCTTTGAGCTAATGTGTCCGAAAAAATCTATCTATATCTTGTGTTCTAATTACAGTTCTGCTACAAAACTTCAGGCCTGAAGCTCTATGTTCCACTGGGAACGTACAGGAATGGAGAAAAAATGAAAGGTCAACTAATAGTATTAGTTTAAGGTGTTAAATCAAACAGTCGGAAAAGTTTGTACTTCAATTTCATTGACTTTCACAAGGCCTCATATAGTAATTTTGGAACTACTTCAACCGTATAGAGTGCTCGAAAGCTTTACCATACTCATTCAACAGCTCTATAACGGCAATGCCACATGTCAGATGATCTACTATGGAAAATCCCATTTATGGGAAGTGTGAGGGGAGCCAGAAGATAGAAGTGCTTTTTAACAGATAACAAGAGTCTAGGAGATGTGAACTTCCTCGATAATCTTCTGTCTTATGTCACACAAACTTGAACACAAACACAAGAACCAACAAACTGACAGAAGAAGGAGGCAGGTAAGATTTCATTTAACTATGAGTATAATCACAAACATTTTAGTTTTAATTGCACTTCATATTATTATTATTATTATTTTATGCATTGACAGCTATTTAGTCGATCCCCTCACCGGATATAACTTCTTAAAAACCATATATATATACGACTGTGCAGCTTGATGATAAATTCGTTGAAAAGAGTCTCTTCGCTGAAGAACTTGTTTTGATTTTCTGTATGTTACAATGGGAATTTTCCGTGAGGATTTTAGTTGACTGTATGGAAGACAGAGGTGATGAAGATCACCAACCAATCACTAGCAACTGGTGAAATTTGAAAGAGGTCATTTCTTTCACTAAGTCGACAAGGCAGTATCATTTCAACTTCAGGCGTCAGTATGATTGACGATGTCAGAACCAGAATCTGAAAGGCAAGACAAACTTTCGTTTATATGGAATCAGTGTGGAAGTCTGCTGCAGTAAGCAAGATTTGGATTATCAACACCAGTGTCAAGTCGGTCAGTTTTTCTACATGGATGAGAAACGTGGTGCGTCACGGAATGCGTTTCCAACAGCCAGCTGCAGACTTTTATCAACATTCGCTCACTTCGCTGCCTCTTTAGTGAAGATCAAACAGCCAACTAGAAAGGATTCGACAAAAAAGATACTCTGGGAATGAATGAATTAGAAACCTGTCGCTGAACAAATATTTCGAAGCAAATCGAAATTGATCCAACAAGCTGTGTGGAGACCATTGAATGACATCATGGGTTAGTCAGGCTCTCGTGTGGAATTCGAATGTGACTTGTTTATCTGAAGGTAATAAGCAGGATATTGTGTGAGGTGATAACTTATGGTCAGTCTTGGAGATTCATGATAGTGTCTACTGGTTTCATAATCCCTCCATATGGTTCTGTCTGTATACGGGCAATAAGAAACAGCAAAGAAGCTATCATCTGAAAGGTAAACTGTGACCTGGTATGATACTTATTATCACCATTATATTATACTTCCCTTGGATTCCGAGTGGAACATAAAGTTTCAACGACACATCTCCCCTCTTCTATTTTATGCCGTCCTCTTCATCTGAGCCCGCGATTGCCCGTAATCTCTTATCACTTCTCTAACGCACACGATCTCCTCCATGCACCGACGACTCACTCATCGCCTCCCATTCACATTCCATTTGAGCAATAGTCTGCATTGAACGAGATGTCACTCAACGGGCTCCTCAATAGTGTATGTCCGAAGCATCTCCATTTTCTCCTACAGATTTGTTGAGAAATTGGTTCCTGTTTGGTTTGTTCTCGGTCAGACTTTCTTGGTGCTAATTCTTTCTGATCGGTCGGCCATCTGATCTTCAGTACGGAGTCAGCGAAGTAGGCAGCTGTTGATAAAAGTCAGTATAAGCTTGTTGGAAATCCTTATAGTGAGACACTGGTCAAGTTTCCGGCCTTTTTTAACAAGCAAATTGATTTGACGACCAGCTGTGTTTCTGCCCTGATACCGCTGTAGTCATGCATACTGTCTTCAGACTAACAATAGTAATCTACTCGTTTGAGTCTAAAGCTTTCTCATTTCAAGTAGGAGAATGAAAATAGGTCTTTCGTCTAACTGTATACATTTTTGAAATAACTACCCATAAGCATACGAATAAGATATTCGCTTCTACTGAGAAAACTCAGCTTTAAAGAAAGTAACTTGTATAGTGCCGCATTAGAATCAACATTAATACAAGTACACGCAAGAGAAGTTATATACAAATACTATTCAAGAGGGCCAGCCAGGATTCACTGCAGCACCACAACCTTAAATAAAATTGAGGAAAGATGTGCCGGGAACGTCATTTAAAAGAATGGATACACACGAAGCTTCATCAAAAGAGATCCACCCTCAACCCAGCGTACAAAAGCAAATGACACCAAGCAAAAAAAAACAAAGTAAATCACACTACCATATATATGAAGAACATCTAGGTAATCAGAGCATGACCCTTCAAAACTTTAGCTATTGACGTCGCACATAAACCAACAAAATCACTTTAATCAGCCAGCTTTGTGTCAACTAACAACAACTCAACAACGAAAGAAGATAAAGTTCTTAAAACTCGGATAGTTTAATGAAACACATAATTATTCGTTTTTCGACTGATTATAATTGGCCAGATTTTTCAAATGGACAAACAATCTGTCAGTATGAAAATTTGTTTAGATGTGTTACATTTCCGAAGTTAAGTTGGATTGTTTTCTGGATAGGGGAAGAGATATGTAACGAGAAGGAGGGGTGTATTGAGAGTGTGTGAAATGTTGGTCAAAAGACATGAATTGTGAAATCTTGAATCAAATCGATAAGAGCTTCAAATACATTCGGTGGAGTGTGTAGAAAACTGTATACCTAGAATACCACAGTTGGTCAACGCCGCTCCATGCGAAGTGATCATCTCTGAATGCGCTAAAATCTTCAATGATTCCATTGAACACTGTCTACAAACTTCAGCCACCTTTCTTAATGTTGATTCACATATTTCACAGTCACTTTCGGAATTCGATAAGATAATAAGTGTTCGTTGACTTTGAGGATAAAACTTGTCATTATCAGTGTAACTGATGTGGGTGATGTTAAGCTACGTATATCAGCTATCAGTACAAGGGATCATGTCATTTCCATCAACATGTATTTGTAATCAACCCTTTGAATGATGAAATCTCTGAGGACAATTTCGAGTTCAGTACAGAGCTAATTGTTCTAGTGATTGGTCAAGTTGTAGTCACAGGGTAATCAGCGTTGTCTCTTATGTGGATTTTCTCTTGTCCCCTACTTTCTATGGTTATTTGCTATTCATTGAATGAAAGTTGCTGTGCACTCACGTCGAATAAGACGATGTGGAATAGTGTCGCAAAATCGAACGAACAATTTGTGTGTGTACGCGCATGTGGGTGACAGTGGAACATCCTCTAATTTGTGAGAACTGAATGTCCACATTGATTTATCACAATATACGTCTCCTTAAAATATTTGGCTGAAATTTACAAAATCACGACTAGGATGTTGAATTTCTTTAAGGAGAATGTGTGTCACAGACAGCAAATTTTCACTTATTCTGAACTATGTTTGGTCAAACTGAAGAGTGAATAAGTGTCGCGCTGAGAGGAAGTCGTATCATACTGAGTCAAATCATCGTTATTCAGACTGCTTGTCGGAGACTAATGAATATGGAGGTTGTAGAAATCTTCGAACACAAGTTGAAGCCCCAATGATGACGACATTCGAATTGTTCAAAGTCGCTGACATGCTGTGAAGATAAGATACCATGTAGATCAAGCAGTATTCTGTTCAGATAAAATAACGCAGGTGTGATGTTTTGTAAACCGTTCACAGACTGATGGTGGATGAACTTGTCACTTTACTTCTCTCTTTGTATGGTTAATTTATGGAATCCTATAAGTCTCTGGAAATACCTCCATCGAAAATCCGGAATGAAAAAGTGCAGAAACTAGCACTGTGGAGTAATTACTCGGCAGTGACGAATACCTCAACACCACAACAATCAAACATGCAAAACTTAGGTTGAATGGAATGCATAAATCTATGCCTAACAGCGTTCTTCCAGTTCAACGGCCGAATATATGGACAAGGTACAGGAACACCACACCCTTCTGATCGCCAATATCAAGTTCGATTGGAGAAGCAGTGTGAAAAGCTCGAAAACATAATCCTACTAAAGATCAAATTCAAAATTTATATTAGACGACGTAAATAACACATGTGCCATAATCAAAAGAAACGAGCTGGACAAAACTCACAACTTAATAAACAGCGTTTTCAACGATAACAAATTCACAAGAGAAGCGGAATCCGAGAACAAAAACCCTTATTTGAACGCCTCAGTCAAGTGATAATCCACAGGGGAATCAGAAACTCAAATTTATGGAAAATCAACTCAAACAGACCAAATATTGAATTACAACATCAACAATCCTCTAATACACGAAAAGAATTGTGTACAAACACTAATCAAACAGGCTAGCCAGGACTCATTGCAGCACTCCCACATTAAGAAAAGTTGAAGAAAGATATTTCATGCAAGTTCTCGAATGAATAGACATCGACGGAACTTCATCAAATGACACATACCATCAAGCCGATCTACCAAATCAAAGGTAATCAAGGAAAGCACAAAGAAAATCGCCCTTGCATACATGAAGGACCACTCTGAAATCACTGCATGACTCTTCACACCATTAGCCATTGGCGTCTGACATAAACCAAAAAGTCACTTTATTCAACCAGCCATGTGTCAGCCAAAAGACTCAACAGTGAAAGAAGATAAAGCTAACATCATCTACAAAATAAATTGTGACAAGTGCGAAAACACTACATTGGCCAAAGTGGACGTCCATTTCGTCTTCGTATGCATGAAAATACACTAGGCGTCAAAAGACAAGACATCCACTCCCTCGCTCATATCGCTGCAGACAGACAACCATGGCCATCAATTCGACTGGGACAACGTTCAAATATTAGACAGAGGAAACATCAAGAATGCTGGAGAATTTTTCAAAGGGTGCCTGATATTCCAATGAATCGTCAATCAATAAAAACATTGAGGTAGGCAAAATTTACCAATCGATAAGAAGAAAATCTCACACACAAAGGTTCAAACTTCAGGCCAAAGAAAAAATCAACATCAATACCAACAAAAGTAGCCTAGTGGGTGTTAAAACACACAAAAACAACCAACCATATTCAAGATGACAAGAAGAGATAACTTATAAACTCGTGGAGAAATCTGAAAGCTCACTCCAAAGAACTGAAGTGTGCACTGAAGATGTCGCCTCGTAGGGGAATGAAAGCTTCGTAAATAAACCATCCAGCTCAGTGAACACAACTACATCAAAATCATCCTCCACCTGAGCTACAAATCTTCGCCATCACATATTAGCCTTTCGCCTAGGGTTTGTGCTATTTGATGCTCACCAGTCAGCTAAGCGTATCTGCAACCTCCATGAAAGGATTCATGTTCCTTCTTAGATTCAAACCCGCGTCACCCAATGCTGCTGTCACAGACAATGCCACTCAGCTATTCGGGCTCGTGATTGACGTCCTGTAGGACTGTAGTTGATACTTTGATTGGGTAATCGGCAGGAAGCTTTGGACCTAGGTTTCGTGCTAGTTGGTGGTCACCATTCAGCGAGGCGTATCGACAACCTTCTAATATCATCAAATCAATGTGCGTCGTGATGGCAAGCTACCCAGAATGGTGGCCACCTCGAAAATCAGAGTGACAGAACTCAGTCTACATCAAACAAAGGACTAGACACATTAAACTAGTTACTAGTGTTCAGTCAAACAGATGCTTTAACTATGGGAATTCCACTAAGCTCTGCAGGAGCACACGTCTTCATGTATAACTTTGAGAGAATAAGGTTGAGACCTGCAGTCGACAAGACAACCTATTCTCGATATGTCAGTGACACATATTGATGTGTGGAACAACGAAATTCACGCGTCCTGCACACTCGCATTATTCAGTGATGCATATTCGGACGCTGCATTCACTATGGAACAGGAAGGTACTGGGAAGTTTCATTTGCTGAACATCGCCATACAGTGACTAGAGGTTGGTAGTCGATAGAGATCAGTTCACCGGAAGACTACATCGAATGCACAATGCTTAAATTTCAATAGTATTTCGTCCAAATAGCCACAATGGAGCATTGATAAAACAATGTTTAAGAAATTCAGGAGAGGAGGTATCACAGATTTTTGAAGGGATGTTGAAAAAAACGATAACTTTCATTAATTCATTATCAAAGAGGGAAGATGTGATTCAAGGTTCAAATGACAAACAAATCACAAACCATCATTCAACTTGATTTTGAAGGTGATAATATTGCAGGAATAGCTGACAGAATACTGAATATCTCACTAACCTGAGAGTGTCCTGCATCTTAGTTGGCTCCAGTTTACCGGACAGCATGCTCTTTAATACAATCAACAGTCGATAGATACTCCTGTCGTTTTAACTCTAATTATGTGTAGAAATGAACATGTATCCGTTATCGCAGATACATTAGGAGGACAGAAAGAAGGACACACATCGCAATCCATGGACAAGAACTGGGAAGCCTACATCTCACAGGAAGAAAGGCTTCCAATAATATCATTGGTGGACATCTCTTCGATACGAGTCATGAGATCAATATCACGAATTCTTTGAGAATTATCAATGTGTAGAATAGTTCGATTTTCCTCACATTTGCTGAGGAAACGCCTTTCAAACACCTGAATCCCGATTTGTATGTTCAGAAAACGGCAGTTGTCTATCGTTCCTTGTCCCGGTAACTCTTTGTCTTCACTCCCTCCTTCATTTGAATGCATTATATTCGGCTCTAAAATACTCAACTCCTTGATATGCTGTATCCATCGTCTGTCTCTTAATTCTCTCGTTTGGATTGAACTCACAAGATTGTCACTCGACTTATTAGTAACTCGTCATTTTATCTTAATTACGCATCATCTTGTCTTTACTAAGAACCTCCGTCATTGTTGTGTGCAGGCGTTTATTTTCTCTTCTTTCAACTTGAACATTTTGTGTATAACCTTCAGAAATGTAATTTCTGAACACTGTCTATCAGATATGCCTGTCTCAGGTCAACTGACATTATGGGACACTCGCAAGTATATTAAAATCATTCTGTACACAAACTTGTCAATTATTTTAGACTGTATGCAGCTAATGAGAAGCCGATTGGATGAATGATGTAACCATCTTATTGTGCACAAATGACAGTTTTTTCAGTTTACTTAGATTGTGAATGTCACTATGAATTGGATAATTTACGATTATTTAATTCCATAGTGACGCGAAAATGAAATGATTATTCGTAGTGGCATTTCATAATCACTTAATCACAGGAGACGAAACAACAGCACAGAGATTGAGCAGAATATAAGGATTTGTATTTTGCTTTCAGGAATTCATCATGAGTTGATGTTGGTTACGGGGAACAACGGGAAACATGCGTGTACTGGACTGTCCACGAGCTCGCTTTGTAACAGGAAGGTCCAGGGTTCGTATCTCGGTGAGCGCGTACTGTTGAAGAGTGCCAGGCGTGGACGAAACAGCTGTCCACTACTCCATGTTGGCTAAGCAGTCGCCTCCGACCGACGCCGTCTCATGATGAAACCCTGAAACCCATCAAATCCCTGCAAACCAACACTTGAATCTGTATTTTAGCAGAATTATTTGTAATTTACATGATAAATGTCAACAAACAGCTGTGAGCATTTAACAATACAGTAAGAACACAATTTTCAGCGAAGAGACTCTTTTCAACGATTTAATTAACAAGCTGTACAATCGTATATATATGGTTTTATAAAGAAATTATATCCGGTGAGGGAATTAGGTCAAAGGTGTAAATACATGAAATAATGATAGTATGAAATAAATTTAAAATATTTGTGATTAGGTTCATAGTTTAAGTCAAGTGGAACAATAATTAATGTCATATATAAGATAATACATCAGGTGTATATATTTTGGGGAGAGGCATATAATTGTAAGATTAATAGACGAATGTAAAATGTTACGTAACATGGTGTGAAATTTGATAACAGAATTTAATATTGTAAAAATAAAGATAAAAAGTATACACATGAATAATTTTTGGTTTAAAATGTCAAGTAGTTCAAGTGGAAAAGATTCAGAATGAGAGTCGTAATAATGATAATAATAATAATAATAATCGAAGTAATAGGGGAAAAGTACATAGAATAATAAAATAAATAAATGTCTATCCCTCTACGGCCAAGGCAGCAGTAGGGATTGGACATACTTCTTTTGTACACAAAGGTCTGGCTTAAAGTCATGAATTGCCAAGGCCTCAGCTGTCTTTAGAAGTCTGTAACGAAGAAAACGCGGGAAGTTGGCATGAATTCTATATATGACCTTGAAATCATGGTCAGGGTTGACCGAGTGACAGGAGTCGATGAGGTGTTCTAAGATAGAGCTTCGCACACATTTCCTTTCTCCCTTGTAAAACCAAGCTGGAATATGTTCTCGTATCCGTGTGGAGAGCATTCTCTGACTACGGCCAATGTACCTTGCTCCACAAGAGCAGTTGAACTGGTAGATGCACATGGAGGCGGTCAGACGGGGGAGCTTATCTTTTACAGAGGTAGAGAACAGTTTGCGGCTCGTGAACGTCATATGTAATCTAGCTGCAGGGAACGCTTTACTAACTGATTTAGAAAGACGATTTTTGAGCATATCAGAAGCTTGATCTCCTTTGAATTCCAAGTTCACGAATAGGGTTTTCTTTGGAACTGAGTCTGTGACCAGTTTGGACTGCTTATCTTTCATGTTGCTGTCAATAAATCGGTTAGGGTAACAGTTTTCTGCGAGTGTGGCTTTCAGGAAGTCAAGTTCTGAGTCAACGCAATCAGAACTACAAATTTTCCTTATCCTAAAGCAGAGTGAATGGATTAAATTTATTTCATACTATTATTATTTCATGTATTTACACCTTTGACCTAATTCCCTCACCGGATATAATTTCTTTATAAAACCATATATATACGATTGTACAGCTTGATAATAAATTCGTTGAAAAGAGTCTCTTCGCTGAAAATCGTGTTCTTAATGCTACAATGGGAATTATTAAATACAGTAAGAGCAAGTGCAAATGAACACACTTACGTAGGCCGCCTTCCTTATATGGTGAAACTGCGAATGTCTTAAGTACTTGCCTATTTAACTTATGGTTAACTACTATTTTTCTTTCATTGTGAGCTGTTTTGAACATCCTCAAAATTTGTTATTTTGGATCTTTATTCCAGACGGCCAGAAGTCGTTATTTAAGATTGTCGTAACACGAAATTCACACTCACAGAGCCTTGAGGAATATTTTTGGCTGAGAAGGAATTCCGGATTTCTTAGTCGTTGGCAATTATACATCGAAGACCATTATGTTCACAATAGATACGTGGATCAAGTGGAAATAAATGCAGTAGGTCGTTCCACCTATGATTCTAATCATTCTGCTACTAGTCTCTATTTCCCATATAATTCGGAAATAAATACACATGACTAAATGTAGAAATGATACCACAGAATTGGTAAGAAGATCACAGAAGCATTCAATAAAAATGAGACGACATTATAACAATAGAAGGAAACATTCGACATGTGGCGGGTGTGGTGATTGGCAAGCTATATCACTGTGTTGTTTAAATGAGTGCTGTTGTTTGTTGGTATTCGCTATATTAATTACAGATAATTCTGCCAAATACCAACTCCTAAATTCTTAGCAGTATCTGTGTTGTCGTTGCTTGGTATAGTGAGATTCGGTCATTGTGAAATATAATTACAGTTACAAATAGCTATCACAGTGGGATTCTTTACAGAGCAGGTATCAGGGTGGCATTTGGACGGACAAACTCATTCAGAGGCAGGCTTTGTAAGCTGAAGGACCCTTTTGACTGAATTCGACCAAATAATGTCAGTAACAAAATACCTTGCAATGACTGTGGGATCAAACCAGTAGATCCCAACATTCAGGTTATCAGAACATCAGAACCTCACTTTGCACAGAATGATCGACGAACACTGCCAACGAATCAATCGTCCAACAAATATGCAGAAGTATGTGAAGATGGATTGTACATAAGGCGAAATTGTGGAGTAACACGACACGTTTGGCTGCTGAGTCGAGTCCGAATCTAGATACGATGAGTTGGGATTACAACAGTGACATGGAGGAAGTTCATGTGAAGAGGAGATGAAAGCTTATGGGCGATCGTGGCGACAGCTAAAATGGTCTACAGAGAAGAAGGTCGAACGTTCTACTTGGATCTCAAGGGAACAAGAAAAGCATAAGTATTCGCAGAGTGGCTTGTACCACAAAGATGGATGGCTTAGAAACGGACTCAACCATTTTAATGGAAGCGGTAATACACAATCAAAGAATGAGGTGGGACAGAACTAATGTGGCCAAAAGAAATGAAGTTGGAAAGAGAGACGCAAGCTGACCACAGAACCTCCGTCCACCGAATCTACATCACACATGTGTAACACAACGCCAATACAGGAGATGTGGAAAACAATATCGCCAATGAAAATAAATGATGAGAAATAATGGAATTAGACAAGAGAAGTTTTGAAGTTGTGTGAGTGTCTTGATATGATGATGAGAACTAAATTCTGGTTGAAATGTCACCAGTAGATAAGTTTGTATTCCTGTGTTCTTTTCAAAGAGAGTAATGAGAGTGGAAATTATGAACTAACTCTCTGAGTGAACTATTGTCAAGCTATGCAATGAAACGATCGAGCCTACTGTGGGAGGGGGAAACGCATAGCCATAACATCGTTCTCTCTGTAACACATTCGAAATAGAAAAGTGACCAAGCAGCCGATGAATACCTTTGAAAACTAAAGAAGAAGAAGAAGAATATTTACTGTAGCTGCCTTCAACTGTCTTGAACGCGTGTATGCTCTACTCACAGTGTATAAGCCAAGGCTCGCTGTCCATCAAGTTGAAGATATGTCTAATTACACCAGATATGGAGATTCTGTGTTCGGCTTACAAACATCAAATAAACACGCATTAAGTGTAAAAGTCTCCTTTGAATTTATTTCCAATTAAGATGGTGTTACAATGAATGTGAAGGAAATATTAACCAAAGTATTCGATCATTATTCACTAATGCACTACTGATGAAGACAGCAGAATTCCTTTGTCAACATATATCGGAAAAGTAGAACAAAGTGAGATTCACGAGAGCCTACTTCCGAGATGTACGACGAATGCACATTTTACACGCTTGAGGGACTATAGGTTAAACTCTTCTTCAATTTCATGCTTATCCACTTCTAAATCGATTAGATCAAACAATGATATCTGCGAGAAATTCAGAGTGAGATCAGAATACTACTTTTGACTCATAACAGCCTACTTCAAAGATGTACACTGAATGTCCATTTCACACCGGACAACATGTGTTAGAGTAAGGTTGATGATATTCCTATGGATTCTGAACAACATCGTCTCCTCAAGAAGTATGGAAATGATCCAATGAAACAAGTGATAGATTAGTGCGTTTCTTGTTATAGTTAGCTAGATGATTCACAATCACGGTATAGAATCAAAAATATTCGGAGTACATAATGAGTAATAAATTTAATAATAATAATAATAATAATATGTTCCGTGTAATTTTCATCACAGCAGATAAAATGTTTTGTGGCTGAAATCTGCTGCAGTAACCTTCGTTAGAGTAACTGAAGCCAGTGACTCGAGTGACTCTAATCCACAATCAGATCTGTTGATTCAAGGCTGTAGATTCATATCGCGAATGGAGACAGACCATTGGGTTCCAGCTGATTATCATGCTCCTCTAACTGCTGGTGAGTCAAACACGGCTGTCATCAGAGACACCAGGGAGTCGATCGTCAGAGAAAAGTGTTAGCTAGACCAAATATTAGATCATCTTCAGTGGAAGTAAGAAGCACATAGAGCAGGTTATTAATATCATTCCTGCTTGTAAACAGAAGTTCAACAGGCCTGTTGAATGAAGGATTTAAGAACTGTGTGATGAATAGAAAGTATAATGTTAGACGGTTAAAATGAGAAAGCATCCATAAATTTCTTCAACACCTCGTTTATTTGAAATATGAAGATGCAAATCCGAATCAACGAAATGTATGTAAAACAGTGTGTTACACTTATTGAGGATGAGGAAATATGAAAGAACACCGTTACAGTCAATTGCAGATAGGGTTAGGTTCACTTTCCACAAATATGATAGTGAATACATAAGATACAATCTGTGTAGCATGCTTCAAGTAATTGCACCCCACTGTCGATTTTACCAACAACATTTATGTTGTTGCAGTCTTTTAGATTAGGGTGAGAGTTTCCATTAATTTGCAAAGTATGAGGACATATTATCAGTATAGCAAACAGGCAGTTACGGAGAGAGGAGAAAACAGGTGTGAACAAATACGGGAGTATTTGTTCCATCCGAAAAGATCATGGTTTCATAGAGGTTTTGATTAAAATGGCAGGTACAGACAGTGCGTCATTTAAGCACCTTGAAATGGGAACTCTACAATATCATTACTCTGGACTAGTACACATCGAGCGCTTAAGACACATTGGATTTCTCTTTGTGACTTCCACATTAAAAACTTTCTTGATCAGTTTCTGAGACGCAGTATTCTTCGAGTCATTACATATATGATTTGATAGCTGCAGTTCATGTTTGGTGAGGATATGATTAGGAGAAAACTTTGAAGTGTATGTAGAATGCAATGCATGAGCATTAAAGCTAAGAAATAACAGTCTTCATTACCTATCGATTTATGAATTACTGGAAAAAAGCCGTTGTTTCTATTATTAAGAAATGAATAAATTAGAAACAGGAACATAAGCAACGAACAGACTGTGAATATTTTTATTTTCGCTGCACAGATTCTATATCCTGGTGATACTGATATTCCGGAGGAATTTTCCATAGGTGAGGAAGATTGATGCTGACTAGTGTTGACCAACAATTCTTGTCTATTTATCATTTTAATCAGGAGAGTAGAGGAAACAATTGAAATAACTGAAGGAAGCAGTATACTCAGGACAAACCTGCTGTATAAAACACTCACGTTGTAATAAGGCTGACTGCAGATTTGAATCGACGGAACTAGTGGTGGGATGCTAGTTGTCAATGAAATGGCGGTGACTGTCATCACTTGAATTATGATGAAGTTCCCGGAATTCAGAATTGTCGATTGGTGTGTTCTGACGAGTAAAACGGGGAAGAGATTTTCGAGACAGAGAAGAGCGAAACACCAGTTAGAGGTATCCACTGAGAACAAAGTCAAAAATATGTGAATTCTACAGAACCATTCACCGAAGGTAACACGTATGTCTTTTCCAGTCAAAGTGAGGTGGGCTATTCTCACTCCTGTTGTGAGATGCATAAGAAATCCAAATTAGAATGAGTGACATGTGAACCTTCGTAGATCGACGTAGTGAGTTGTGAGATGATTCTGGTTGTGATTCATTTGGACTATCACTGGGATCTCTTCCCGTAGACTGACTGTTCCGTCTTCTCTGTGAACAAGCAGACAGGTTAGCAATCCATAGTAAACCTATATAAGCGTTGACTAGTATGGCGACTATGGCGATGATCCCAATAGTCCATCTGAGTATATTGGGAGTGTTATCCATGAGACCTGTAGTGTGGCAGATCTGTTACCATACGAAAGTTAGCGTCCGTTGATGTGGCAGGTGGACAAATTATATGACTGGTTTTTGTGAATTTCGTTGGAATTTATGAAAGACTGAGTGAAACAGAATGATCAGCTTTTTTAATAGTGACATTTGCAGACTAATAGCTACTTTCGATATCCCTCTACCAAATTATAGTTTTGAAGGAGAGAAAGTTTCCTAAAAACTTGGATAGTTCAATGAAACACATAATTATTCGTTTTTCACCTTCTTATAAATGGCCAGATTCTCGG